>JAFFST010049720.1:0-18253 GCA_022414735.1 Noturus placidus
GTTTGTATTCATGTGAAGCTGCTTTGAGACAATGTCTATTGTAAAAAGCGCTATACAAATAAAATTGAATTGAATTGAATTGAATTAAAATGTGCAAGAAAAGGGGTTTGCTAGGACCAGGGTGACTGTGACTTACATAATAGCAGCTATAGAGTCATCACCCCAACAGTCTTGTTTTCCTTCTTATTTGAAGTTAATCAGACGAGCTTTTCATGTTACTATGTCACGGCAATGTGCAAAGTCCTCTGTCCTGAAAATTCTCCTGTGTCAGACAACTTCAGACAAAGTTACAAAGTGCTGACACAAATGTTAAATGAATGTCTCCTCATGGAAAATTTAATCATAACAGTCATATTTATTTCTTTGTTAAACATGTTTTATTCTATTTATTATTAGGTGTAGATTATGTAGACTAGAGCATCTGTCAAGTCTCTTTGAATTAGTTTTTACCATAGAAGCAATCATGTATTAGATTGAGCGTGTTAATATGCATAATTTGGCCAGAAGTATGTGGACATCTGACCATCACACCCATATGTGCTTGTTGAACATCCCACACCAAAGTGCCCCCCTCCCCTTGCTGTTATAATAACCTCCACTCTTCTGGGAAGACTTTCCACAATATTTTGGAACTTGGCTGTATTAATTTCTGCCCATTCAGTCAAAACTGCATTAGTGAGGTTGGGCACTGACTTTGGACGAAAAGGCTTCATGCACAGTTGGCGTTCCAATTCATCCTGAAGGTGTTCAGTGGCATGGGCGTAACCACGCACTCTTTGGGGGGGTCGTGACCCCCCCCAATGTTGAGGAAATACCAATCTGTCCCCCCCAATATACAGGAGAAAATATTTTCTATATGTTCCGTATTAAATTTCCCTGCAAACGGATCTGTCTTTTCTTCATCTATTCTATTTATTTTATTTATATATTTATATTCTTTTTAATATATTCACGTTTGTTACGGTAAATACCCCCCCCCTCCAATTGTACACTTGGTTTTGCCCAGACTCAACGCAAGTTCGGTGATGTAGTTTAGCAGTTTCTCCATGCTGTGGCAGCTTCTATCACTCAGAAACCACGTGACTTCAAACAGTAACTGTAATCCTAAAACTATCTTCTAAATATACAAAAATTCAGTATAAAATTTTGGAAGTTTGGCTGCGCGCGGGGTGTGTTTAGCGTTAGTGTCAAGTGTTTAGCGCTTGGACCCCCCCAATGTCCAAGCGCTTGGACCCCCCCAATGTCCATAACATGGTTACGCCCTTGTTCAGTGGGGTTGAGGTCAGAGAGCTCTTTGCAGATCACTTGAGTTCTTCAACCCTGGCAAACCAATTCTTCATGGAGCTCGCTTTGTGCACAGGGGCATCGTCATGCAGGAACAAGTTTAGGCCTCTTAATTCCATTGAAGGTAAATCTTAAATCTACAGCATACAAAGACATTGTAGACAATTTTGTGTTTTCAATTTTGTGGCAACAGTTTAGGGAAGAACCACATATGGGTGTGATGGTCAGGTCTCCACAAACTTTTGCCATTACCGCGTAAGCCTGTAATTTGTCTTGCAGACAGCATTATTTTCAGAAAATGAACGACCCTCTGACCAATCAGATTCAAGCTATCCACTGGTATTCAGTGATTAGATGTGTTTAGTTCATATTATGACAACACTCCAATTACTGTGAAAACTTTAAACAGTCAAGTCACAATAATTGTTCCACTGTCTCCCGTTTTTACCAGTTTTTGTTTTTGAATATACAGCAGAAAACCCTCACTTCTTTGTCCATGCTGTGACTTCCTGCCAAGGGTTGCGATGAATAATCTCAGTGGTGGTGCATTAACTGAACGTGCTCTAATAACCATCAAAAACAGACAATGAAAGGATTTGTGGAAAATAAGTAAGTAAAGCATCATTTAAATGGTCAGTGGGAAAAATACTAATATGTAGGTTCATTTTAAGCAATACAATACCACAAGGAAAAGTACAAATTAAATACTGTACGTACAGTTCAGAAAAGCAGACCCTTATATAATAGCGTTGCTATTTAATAGAAGGTGAATAATAGACAGAAACAGGTTATTAAGGGCGCATTGAGAAATCCAGAGGTGATCATTAAGTCTCACAATAAACCTGTTTCTGGGAGTTTTCACACAGATATCGATTACTTTAATACACAGTGTGGGTCCTGATGTCATTATGCTTTCTCACAGTTTCATATACTGAAAGCACTTAAAAAAATCACTGCAATATTTTATTTAACATTGTTGCACGCTGTAAGATTATACAAAGGATTTTAGAAAACAAAAGTAATGAATGGCATAAAAACGTCAAAGATCAAATGCATCATTTATGATGGACTTGTCAGTGTGCCGACATGAGTTTATCATATTTCCCACCTGAGATATGCAAAAAAAAACTGCACATCTGGAACCATCCATTAACATTTCAGAAATCAATTCAAGAATATAATCATTTAATTTACCACAAAATATTGGTACTGTAATTAGCAAGTGCCTAAGGAAAAAAAAAGATATTTTCTGCATTAATCCTATAAATACACATCCCTACATTGTATATGGATATGCAGGAGAAACCTATGTATTAAATAGAGAGCAAAACCCAAACAGCAGCAACAGTACTAAGTTACAGTATTCTTTTTTGTCTGTTTAACAGTCACACTACTTACACAGTATGTATTATCATGACACAATTACTGTTAAAAAACAGTTGTCTAACCATGTGGAAGTCTTACCAGAGTAGAAACATGGAGCAAGCAGAAGGCATGACACAAGGAGCATGGACCACATGACTGCAATAGCAACAAATTCAGTCTGGCATTCGGGGCAGAAGAGCACCTGTAAGGATGGCATAGGAGGGAGGAAGGGAGGGAGGGAGAGAGAGGTAAGGAGGAGGGGAGAAAGAGATGGGGGGGAGGAAGAGGGAGTGAAGAGGGGAGAGGGGGCAGGGAGAGGGGGTTTGCATGTCTGTGAGAAAAAGTTAGTGAGAGAATTTTTTTCCCAGTGTCCACTCAAGAGGCAGGCACTACAGTGTTTATAGCTGATGAAGACTGATTTTGGTACAGTCAATGAAGTCCAATCTAGAACCTTGGACGATTTCAATGTAATATAATATATTTTATTCAACAATAGATAGTCACAAAGCCGATTTCTGGATATAGATTTAGAGATCTAATGAGAAAGTCAGAGGTGACAGTAGCAAGGAACAGCATGGTCAACAGCATAAGGAAGACACCAGACTCAAAAGGCAAACGGTCCTCCTCTAGGTAAGATCAGATAGCAAGATCATTACTCTTTTACAAATGTGTATAATACAGTCAAACATCTCCTTGCTCGATGTATCAGCTCTGCTTGGATTAAATGATTCGACAGCTTTTTAAGGACATTTTTGTCATAACCATGCATTGACTGAGTAAGCAGTGTGACTTACACAAAAAATACCGCTGATGAGAACTTTTCCTTGCCATTGTCTCCACTCAGTGTCTTGCTCAGTTGGGATCAGTTGGTTCTCACTTTTACTGTGTGTGTACTGTGTTTATATTCCTGTAAAGCTGCTTTGAGACAATGTCTATTGTAAAAAGCGCTATACAAATAAAATTGAATTGAATTGAAAATTGAATTGAACTACTTGATGCTGTTTGGGGTTTGTTGTCTATTTATTGCGTGGGGTTCTCCTGCATGTCCACACACAATATTTATTTTAGGGATGTATGAAGAGAAATTCTTGAGAAATTGTATCAGATCCTCATACAAAATGTAATATAAGACAAAGAGAACATGAGGAAATTAAAAATACTGTTTTTTAACTGATCGTTTCATTTACTAAAGAAACAATGTTATGCTATGCCTATATCACCTAAGTAATAAAATGTAGTCCCCTCCCCCCACCACCAACCAAACTTGTTGGAAATAACTTGTCGTCTCAGCAGCAACAACAGCAACACAAATGCCAGATTTATATTAATGCACTTGTTCTCATTATGGTTTCTGTAGTACCAAAGGACACCGAGGCAAACGCTTCACAAAAACAGATTAATTGTGTGTAATCATTGATTTAGTGAGGGTTTAATGTGATTTGATGTTTATTTAGCATTTATGCAACAGTAAACCTTTTTATTTATTTACTTATTGCTGCTACAGGAAAGTTCTCAGGATGGATGACTGAGGATGGAGGATTCTTACCCTTAAAAATGACAAGCTGTATTTATTTTTGCCTTTTTAACTTAAAGGGAAATTAAAAAGAGAGATGACCAAGGGAACAACAAGTGATATAATGTAAGTGATAATAGGAACTAACTTGTCTCATGGCTGTTCCACAGCCATCCATCCATCAATTTTCAGCATTGCTTGTCCAGGGGAGGGTCATGATGGCAGTATACTAAATAGGCCAGATCAGACCTCCCTATTTCTAGCGACAGATTCCAGCTCCTCCCAGGCGTTCCCAGGCAGGCTGGGAAATAAATTATCCCTCCAGCATGTCCTTGGTTGGCCTCGGGGTCTACACCCAGGGTAGAGATGCACAGACAGCCTCCTGGGTGGCATCCTTACCAGATGCCTGAAGCACCTCCACTGGCTCCTCTCGATCTGGAGAAATAGTGACTCTACTTCGAGGCTTTCCCAGATAACTGCACTCCTCACCCTATCCCGAAGGGTGAGTCCAGCAACACTGTAGAGAGACCTGATTTCTGCCGCTTGTACCTGCGATTTTGTCCTTTTATCATTACCCAACGTTCATGACCATAGGTGAGGATACAGAGATAGATTGATGTGTAAATCGTGAGCCTTGTCCGAGGACTCACCACCATGGACGGATACAGCATCCGCAATACCGCAGATGCTCACTCTCCCCCTTTCCATCCCACTTGAATAAAACCCTGAGGTACTTATACGAATACTTATACTAAACTAATTATATTTAATGAATAAACATTGTTACCATTGGCATCAGGATGTGTTATTATTGGATAAAGATCAACTTTGGGGTGATAACATATAACACCAACAGCATGTCTCATCAAGTCTTACTCCTTAAAAAATATATAACATTATATAGTAGTACAAAACATCCATCCATCCATCCATCTTCAACCGCTTTCTCCTTTTCAGGGTCACGGGGAACCTGGAGCCTATCCCAGGAGGCATCGGGCACAAGGCGGGGTACACCCTGGACAGGGTGCCAGTCCATCGCAGGGCACAATCACATACACACTCACACACCCATTCATACACTACGGACACTTTAGACACGCCAATCAGCCTACCATGCATGTCTTTGGACTGGGGGAGGAAACCGGAGTACCCGGAGGAAACCCCAGACGCACGAACATGCAAACTCCGCACACACATGGCCCTGGCGGGGCTCGAACCCTGGACCCTGGAGGTGTGAGGCGGACGTGCTAACCACTAAGCCACCGTGCGCAGCACAAAACATATCTTATAATATATTATGGTCCTCTTGTATTTTCCTTGCCAGTTTTGTTATCTGGCTTTGTGTTGCGACTCTGCTTTTTCTCTTGTTGTCTGGGAATGCCGCCCTCTGGTGGGATTTTTCAGGTACTGTAGCTGCTGTTTGTTCCCCAGCCATCAGAAGAAGGGTAGAATCTGGATAGAGAAGGGTATTTTTGATGTAGTCATATATTCTGTTTATTATGTACCAATAAAATCAGTGATTTTACCTTTGCTGTAAAGATTGTCTGTTCACATGCCTGGTTTCCAAGTCACAGTGGCATGGTGCATCTGGTGAGCATTGCAATGCCAAATCATTTAGAAATAGAGTTAGTTAAGGAAATTGTTATAAACATAAGTGAAATAGTTTATCACTAAAGTTAATCTTTAAAGTTCTACAGTAAGACCTTGAGTCGTGAATGATATGTTAGAAGACCTGGAATGAATGAGATGAAAGCTTGGGCTAAACCATGCAAACTGCCTGGTTTTAATGTGGTTACCAGGAATGCTGGAAAGTAAATAAAAACAACTCCTACTATAATACAAACATTCTTGCCTACATTTAAGCCCATTTCAATACATTTCCACTGCTTTAATAACTTTGAATTAACCCCACTGTTAAGGTCACAATACATTATTACAGCTTATTTTGTCATCCTTTTCTCCATGGGCTCACATTGGTCTTATGTATTAAGTAGCTAATGCCATGAAAATTATTATATCATAACTGTTTTTGATCCAATACATTTACAAAACTTGACATTGTCATATTGTCATAATGCTGATGCATTTTATGATGGGACATGCTGTTATTGGTAAATATTCTATAATCTATAATGGTGGTGTGCTGGTACCCCAAAATTGATTACATACAGTATAGAACAGCACATTGTGAAGAGTTTTATTCTTCTTGTACTAGAGCAATTTGTTAAAAAAATTTTTAATCATTTATTACAGAATGAGGTCATATTTTTACCAATTTATTTTGTTTTTAAGTTTATAAGTTTATTCCTGTTAGCAATTATCAATAACAATTACAAATAATAGTTCCCTCACTAGCCTTTCCTTTATTTTCTTTCTCTTGGTGTGAATAAGACAAAGATAATGAAGCTTGTCTTGTCTCAGTGAAGTTGCAAAGCTCTCTTCAACACTTTTCCATGATGGAAATCATAAAGCTTTACTCTATTGTTACAGACCTGTACATTTGCTGCTACTGTACTTGTAAATATTATGTCTAATTTTCTGTCACTATTATACACTTTACCTGGCTGCTACTGCAATAACTGCTATGTCCACATATGGTATAGACTAATCTTCTGAATACTGTCATAGTACAGTATGTTTATATTCACAGCATTTAAAAATGTTTTTATTGTTATTATTTTTGCACTACCGCTTACATCGGACACTTATACACTAGAACTATGTAATTGTCGGCGATATACTGTCACTTACTGTGCCCATTGTCCTGTTTTAGTAGTTACTGTACTGTCTTGTGTTGTTTGCATATGTTTGCCCGTGCACTTTATACAGACTGTATAGGTCTTTATTGAGCTCTGGGTTGTTTTATGTGGTTAATGTGTTGTTTAATGTAGCACCATGGTCCTGGAGGAATTTTGTACTAGCTGTATATGGTTGAAATGACAGTAAAAGCCACTTGCCTTGACTTGAAAGCCTTGACACTAGAGACTACTTCCAAAAATGCTAAGTAAACATCTCACAGAAAGCTTCTATAACAATTACACATGGTTTTTAATATGGTTACGCAGAGCTTCCACCATAACAGCCCCTGGTAAATTGTTACTATAAAATAAATAATGTATTCGACGAAGTGCATAAACTGCTTATAAACCTGTTATTTGTCTTGCAGCCAGTACTACGGTCAGAGCTGTTGTTAAAGAAAATTAATTAAAACGTTGAGCAATATGACTTGAGAATACTGTGGTCTACATTATGCATGTATACTCTAAAAAATTGTTGAAATAACTCGTATGTCATACTTATAAGTATGGTTAGTCATCTAATTTTCTACTTAGTATATCTGTCTTAATATTTATAATGGCACTTAATTTGTAAGGTGACATGTATATATATCATTAGTTAGCACTGAACTGTGTATCTGTAAGGTGTGAAGTGTCAGTAAGCTGCTCTGAGGGTAGGGCCAGAACCAATTCTGATTTACCCCTAACATGTAAACAAGGAAGATATAGTTAGAACCCGAACCGGAATTTTTGTGAGCCCCGAAAACAAAGGATTTGCACCCAGCCATGATAAGTTAAGCCAAAAAATTAAGCCCTTGAAAATATGGACTGAATCAGCAAGTCATGGCAGTGCAAGAATAAACATAACAGGGAGAATCAGCTGTATGGTCTAAATTATTTCAAGCTGAATGGTCCATTCAAATAGATCAGCAATATGATTTCTGATTTATTATATTCTATCTGTTGCGCTCTCTCTCTCTCTCTCTCTCTCTCTCGCTCACTCTAAAAGAGTCAGACAAGTCTAGCTGTATTACTGGATCACATGTGCAGGATCTGAGGAGGAAAAAAAAAAAAGGAGAGAGGTATGACCAACATTTCCTGTAGAAGCAATCTTGCTAGCTCATTCTTCCTCAGCCAATAACTGCTCAGCAAGCAGAGATTGAGACATACACACGCCCATTGTTAAGCCACAGTGAGTGAGAGAGAAGTATGGAAGAAGAAAAGAGTTGCAGAAGAATTCCAGACTCCTCCAATTTGATCAGGAAATGAAAGAGAAAAACTGCACTTATTATCAAAACAGATAATCACCATACGTAGAAGAATAGGAGACACAAAAAAGGGGAAGCAGCCAAAAGTAAGGGAAAATCAGCAGAGTGTGTGTGAGGCAGGTAAGTAATAGAGCAGGAGTGGAGGATGGATGGCTGGTTGAACGAGGTGCAGCGTCGGCCCGTCCTCTATGTATTCTGCAGCTCACTGGCCTTCAGGCTGCTCCAGACACTGCTGAAGTTTCTGCCCAGACCACAAATTGTTAGTCGTGATCCATGGAAGAGCTATAAATGGAAGAATCTCTCTGTGTCACTCGTCCACTCACTACTGACCGGCACCTGGGCCATTTTCAGGTGAGTGATGTTCTGCTAAATACAATATTCTGCCTGTGTGAGAAATGACGAGCTGCAACAGTTTAGACATGCACAGATTTCTGATAACTTCTCACACAACATCAACCCACAACTTATACAATGTCCTTTTGGACAAAAGTCAAACTGAATTAAACAACAATCAAGGGTCTAACATGGTACATGCAAAATACAAAGTATCCAAAGTATACAATGTGTGAATGTATAATTACTGGTATGTGTTGTGTAGACAGTTGAAAATTACATAAAATACAGAAACTAGAAAAACATGTCAGACTGGTAGTTGGTAAGAAACAGGAGCAGTTGAGTATTTTCCCAGGAAGCACAGCAACTGTTTAAACACAATACCATCCAAAATGGGGATATTTGCATGCACCATTTGTAGCACCTTTTTAAAATATTGGATTGAACTAAAATTTTAACAGAAGGTAAAAGTCGGAAAGTAGTAAAAACACACAAAAAAACATGCATCTTAAATGAGATGTACAAGCTTAAGCTCAACTTCAGTAACAATAACAAAGTACTTTGGTGCTTTTAGTTATTCAAATAAAAAAGGCCAACTTCTTTTTGTTGTGAGAACTGTAAACCAACTGTGAACTAATGTTTTGTAGCACAAGATTTGGCAATACAAATGTGAAACTATTTGTCATGCCAAAGTCAAGCAGCTTGAAGAGGCTTGACTTTGTCAAGTCAACATGCAGTGATTTTGTCAGGTTATATAGAACAGTCTCTCCTGGATTTCGCGACGTTGTGATTGCAGAAATGAACGCAAAATCAAGCAAACTCTGCGATATTCGGAGGATTCAAAATGACCAGATTAAACGCAGTTTTGAGCCAAGACACATCATGTGACATCATCACTACACACAATCAGTCAAAACCCTCTTCAATTCGCATGCGTCGAACATGAGTACAGCTAAAAAGTCTTATTTACCAACAAACATCACTACAAAAGATTTCGTGCAATTGCAATTTCACCAATTCAAGTCATTTACGCAAAATCAAGCATATTTGGCCGGAACAATCACAAAAAAAATAAAACCTTAGCGAAATCCTGTACAGACTGATAGAATGTCTTCGCATGCTGTAGCATTACAATTTCCCTTCAACAGAACTAAGGAGCCCAAACCTCGTCTAGCATGGCAATGCCTCTGTGCAAAAAGCATGATAAAAAATCCCAACACAGAATTTTTGAAAGATGTTCAATGGAGAGCAATGTGTTTCATTACTCACTGAAGAGCCTTTGTATCATTTCTCATCAGTGATTTTTTTTGTGTCTTCTTGTTGGTGTGTTCAGTGTTTGTCAGTATCCAGTGATGGTATATGAGATATACTCATCCTTCACTCCTGTCTCATATCTGCTTGTCGTTGTCTCAACAGGTCAGTCATCATGTTTTTCTCTTAATACGTTGTACACTATGTTATACATAAAATTCCAAACCATGCACAGACTACACGAATACATAATGTCTCCAGCACCTAGTGGCAAAAGCATTAAATAAAACCCTGCTGGCTATCATACAATGCTTTGTGTTTTTCATGTGACTACAAAACCATTTCTCACAATACGACTTCTCAAAGTTAAAGTCCAAAGTATGGACTTTGGTGCTAGACAATTGTGCCAGATTTGGAATAAGTATTTGTCTTTCTTCCTGTCCTGAAGAAATTAACTTGAGAAAGTTTTGTTCTTCCAAAAAAACATCATGGTGGGATGAATTTAGCCGATACAAGACTATGATAAATGTGTTTTATTTTAGCTTCCTTCGAGGTAACCTCTGTAATTAAACTCCATCCTGTCTGGGTCAGCTAAACAGTGTCTTATTAAATTCACTCATGTGTGCTTTAGAATTTAACAAACCAAACCTGTGTTTGTCCAATCCATGTCAGACAAGATAGCTCATGAAAATATCTACAATGTTTTGGCATTTAGCTTTTTTTAAATTTTGGATTGGGAAATGCGATTAAACATGAGATTATGAGTTAGATACACAGGTATTATAAAGAATACTTGATTTTTAACTGAAAATGTTGGCCATAAATACAATAAGAATGGTTGTTTACAAAAGAGCTGAAACCATTAGGTTAATAACTATGGAAAACAGATTATAAACCCATTGTTCAAAACGAAATAGGATTACCTGTGGTTAGTTTGACAGGAGGCCTCTCTTTGGCAGTTACACCAAACATTCCTTCATCTTCAGTAATCGTTTTATTTTGATCATGGGGAATCCAGAGCCTTTCCCATGAACACTTGGAGCTAGGCAGGAAGACACCCTGGATGAGATGCCAGTCCATCACAGGGCACCATGCATACACATGTTTTTGGGAGGTGGAAGGAAACCTGGAGGAACATCATGCAGTCAGACTCTATACAGACAGTTCACCAAGTTCAGGATCAAACAGAAAACCCTGGAGCTGTGAGACTAGCTGCTGCACCACATTATTGTCTTACAGCAAGCCATGCAAGGCAAATACTTAACCTGCTGAGTATTCTGAGGCCATTTTACGGTGCAGAGAGAGAAAATATCTAACAGATATCATCCATCCATCTATCTATCTTCAACCGCTTACTCCTTTTCAGGGTCACGGGGGAACCTGGAGCCTATCCCAGGGAGCATCGGGCACAAGGCGGGGTACACCCTGGACAGGGTGCCAGTCCATCGCAGGGCACAATCACACACACACTCACATTCATACACTACGGACACTTTAGACACGCCAATCAGCCTAACATGCATGTCTTTGGACTGGGGGAGGAAACCGGAGTACCCGGAGGAAACCCCCTACACACGGGGAGAACATGCAAACTCCGCACACACATTAACAGATATCAGTCCTTACTAAAAGATAATTCATTAAACTAAGATAAAAAGTCAGACCTTATCTGAAAGATGCCACTACTAATTATTGTCCAGTCCCATCCAGTGTAGATTCCAACCTCATGCCCAGTGTTGCGGGGATAGCTCCATTATCTACTGCAACCCTGACCAGAATAAAAGTTATTGATGAAGGAATGTATAGAATTATCATCAACCCAACCTATAATTGCAGTCTGAATATTCTTCCCTTTGCACTCAAAACTCTGAACTTTTTTCTTTATTTGTCAGGGTATTTCATCCAGGATGCTGTAGACATCATCGTTAGTGGGTATGCACGAGAATCATGGGAGTTTCTGCTTCATCATGTGATGGTAAACCAATTGCTTCAGATACAATATAATCTTCCTGTTCAAAAATGTGGACACAACTATATTGAATATATTTTTCATTGTCTTAAAGACATTTTGATGAAGACATGCCCTACATGATCAAAAATATGTGCACACCTGACCATCACACCCATATGTGCTTTTTGAACATCCTATTCCAGATGTAGTCCTCTTTGCCTTTATAATAACTTCTCTTCCACTGGATTTTTGAGCATGGCTGTGGGGATTTGCTCATTCAGACACAAGCGCATTACTCAGGTCAGGCAGTGGTCAAGTGAGAAGAGCATTTGTGCAGTCAACGTTCCAGTTCATCCCAAAGGTGCTCAAACGGTTGAGTTCAGGCCTCTGTACAGGAATCTCGAGTTCTTCCACTTCAACCATGGCAAACCATGTATTCATGGACCCCACTTTGCCATTGTCATACTGGAGCATGTTTGGGCTCCTTTTGTTCCAGTGAAGGAAAATTGTAATACTACAGTATACAAAGATATCCTATACAATTGTGTGCTTCATACTTTGTGGCAATAGTTTGAGAAAGAACCCCATCTTGGTGTGATGGTCCACATACTTTGGTCATATAGTGTACTTTACATTTCTCTAAATCTTCACATTACAGGTGATATGGACTTTCCTGTATGCTGTTCTCACATGTCACTATGTGGCCGGTGCTGTGGTGGCTCTGTTTGTCGAAGTGAACAGTGTATTTCTGCATTCACGGCTCATGTTCAAAATGGCAGAAGTGGCCAAAGACTCGCACCTCTACACTATTAACAAATTTCTCAATGTCATAACGTACATCAGCTTTCGTCTGGGGGCACAGTTCTACCTGACGTGGTATATACTGGTTAATTACTCTTGGTTGGATCATGCTGGGTATTTCCTGGCATCTATGATGCTCATGAACATCATGATCCTCGTTTATTTCTACCGTCTACTGCGAGCAGATTTCTTCTCAAAGCGTAGCAAATCAAACGGCATCCGCAAATTCGCTCAGGACTAAAATGCCAGAGGGGAATATTCAGAATACTGAACATCAGTCAGTTCACATTGCTGACTGATATACAACACTCAACTGAAACTCTTTTTCCCTTGAAAACAAATGTTTCACGTATGTGAAATTTTACACATTGTTTAACTGTGGACTTTTCACATGAAGATGCGTTTTTATTTTTAAATAAATCTTAAACTTGAGTTTGATCTGTTTGGATATTGGAGTTGTTCTCCATTTAACAGACACTTTTATCCAAAGCGACTTACAAATGAGAGCACACACACAATGGTAGCAGGGCTTCCATGCAAGGTGCTAGCTAGTCATCGGGGGCAGTGTCTTGCCCAAGGACACTTCGACATGGGATCACCCGCGATTCGAACGTTAGGGTTGGTGACCCTACGATTAGTGAATTAGTGGACAACCACAGCCGCCCCTATGAGACATGTATACATGGTGCCCTGCTGCAGATAAGCATCCCATCCAAGGTGAATTCCCACCTCATGCCCAGTGAAGTCCCTGACTACATGAAAACACATGTGATTTGTCTTTAAGGGATAAACACTGATTTATGAAAAATCCATGAGAAGTGTTCTGCAAATTCTGCAATACCTCATAAACATATTGATCTATTTTGGGTGGAAAAAAATGAAAAGTGTGAAATTAATTTGATCTCTAATCAGCTTTGTCAAACAACTAAAAATATTAGAAATCAAGCTGTTCAAAATTTATTCAGTTTGAATCACATTTGTGTTTTAAATTTAAAGTCTTCATAACCACAGTTATCCAATCTGAGAACGTGTTAAAACACATTTTAACCATCTTCTGCCCACCAGTGCAGTAATTAGTGAACCATCAGAAAAATAAACACTATTCATATGCTAGATATATAAAACCTACAAACATGTTCAATTAAATGGAAGATAATGCAATTAGACTATTATAGAGTGAAGGTGCACTGAATATTGAACAATTTATTCCAGGTATTTAGATTTTTGTAGGGTACTATAGTTCATTTTAACAGTATTTGTGCATAAACGAGGATGCTTTAATGACTAATTCTAAATAATAAAAGAAATTGTTCCATGACCTAAAAAAAAAAAAAAAAAAAAAACCCTTGAAACACCAACATATATTTTATATTCATAAAGATATCTGCTGCTAATGAATTTTATGTAGTTGAAAATTACCTTCATTTTTTTTTTTTTTTTAGCTTTTACAGTAACATCTCCCTTTAGTATAGCCACATGCACTTTTCTAGTTCAAGCAAAATCAGTATTGAACATTTGGTCTCGCATCACTTTCTGGATGTTTACTTCAATCAGTTACCTACCCAAACACTTTATGCCTAAGGAACCCAGAGACAAGAAATGTTCACTAGGACAATGCCGTGCATGTTGAAAATTGTGAGTTTTTTTTTTTGTTTAACATTACACTGTTGTTTAGATTAGTCCCTGCTCAAAGATGTCCTGTGAATTCATAAACATGATAAACAAGACCACCTTTATAGTAACAACAACCATGTGCAATTTTATGACCAGGTCTTTTGACTATCCATTTTATATTAGGGTTAGTCTTAGTTGCATTTAAGTTTAGCCCAATTTTTATTGTTGGGGAAAATATGAACCAACCTTAGATGTGTGATTAAAGGGATAAACTGTGCTCTCAAAATATATCCATGAAAATAGGCATTGTGCCTTTGCATGCCGTTTTTACGAAATATCAATCCAGATCCTCCAATTTAAGAACATTTTTTAAAAACACGTTCAATTAATACACACCAGGAGTCAATAAAGAAATAAAAACACTGTTTTTACAAGCATTTATTCTTCTGTACACATCACCAAGAGCAGTTTAGATGATGCCAATCTGTAAGAAAAATTTTACACATTAACATTGATGAAATTGCAGCATGCAGGAAAATGTAAACAGTATGGCGCATCAGTGGTTCCTTTGAATGCATCAAAATTCATTCAGCCTGACACGATCACATCATGTGCTCAAGTCATTAAAACTCCTTGCATTCGGTGGCTCGTCTCCTGTTCTGCTCAGAGCTCAAACACAATACAGTGAGCACCAGCGCAAGACTCAAACTCTTCCAGTGAAAAACGTCTAAGGATGAAATCCCTCCAGGAATTACCTTAATCTTGCATGTCCCAGGGATTATTGTACATTTAGGCAATATAAATAAGAAAAATATGAGTGCAAGCATTAGGACTGTGTGAATGGTGAGATTTTAATAGGGTTATCAAAAAATTTACCAATTAATAGATTAATATGCAAATTTCCAATATAATTTAAGTTATTAAACATTTCTTATTTACCATTTAAGCACCTCTTTCATGCACTACATACGCCACTAAGACGACAACACAGAGTGAATGCTTATTCATCTGTGTAATATTAGTAACTAATTTTATGGAAATTCTCTCTTTTAGATTAATTCAGGTTATTTACTATCCCTCATGTTTTAACAGCTTGGACCACTTACTTTGTTGGCAACATCTAGTGCGTCGTAATCTGGTGCCAGACGAACGTATGCCTTCTTTTCACCATCGGGCCTAAAGAACACAAATACCTTTAGAATATTTTACCAATCACAAATCGCCACAAATCCATAAATACAAGACTTCCTGTGGTTCAGTGGTTCCTTTGAGCACATCACAAATCAGATTTATTCATGGGTTTACATCATTACACAGAAGGAGTCCGAAAAATAGAAACCAAAATGGCTGAAGCTGCACCTGATGAGCGTATTGACTTTGGCCACATCGATGTCGTACAGTTTCTTGACGGCGTGCTTGATCTGGTGCTTGTTGGCTTTGACGTCGACAATGAAGACCAGAGTGTTGTTGTCCTCGATCTTCTTCATGGCTGACTCTGTGGTCAGGGGGAACTTAATGATGGCATAGTGGTCCAACCTGAACGTGTATGAGGACATCAGAAACGAGACTGTTATAGACACACTGCCAAAAATTAAACCAGCAAACACCACACTATGTAATAAAAGGATGCATCAGTATTCAAAAAGCTGTAATCATACAATGTCATGCTTTGATCGCAATTCCCATCATTTGCATCCAAAATATGCAGAAAAGTCTTTGCAACCCTAAACACACAATAGGGGCGACAGGGAGAAACCACTGAGGGTTTTCCCCCCTCCGCATAATGCTATTTAAAAAATAAAATCCAACACTTCTCAATCTGAGTTTCTAACCATTTTATTTGGTAAATCTGCACATGCTTACAAGCCAAAAACAAAGTATATTTTAAATAGAAGTGAAATGTATCTCCCTGTAGTTATACTGTATGACAATTGTTAAACCGAAAATTTTACATAAAAAAAAACTAAGCTACTCTACTCAGAAAAAAATCATGCTGTGTAATTATACAACCGCAAACTGGTATTAACTCCATATATTTAAAGTAATTATTTTTATTTAATAAACATTTTTTAAAAACTTGTTTCCATGAGATAAAGAAAGTTAAAGTAAAAAGTTGTTAGTATAATACATTATGAAATTATTGTATGATAATTTAAAATTATGAAGGTGTAATCTGCCACGGTGAAGCAAAAGTTAAATTCTGCTGCAAACCATTTATGAACCCGATTATCTGACTTGCTTTGTATAGATTTAAATTATGGTGTGTTCATTTTTTGCTGAGTAAGTCACCCTTTTCCAGAATGACCGGGCAGGAGGTACAGGAGAAGGGTGGTGAATCCATAAACCAAAAATTTATTTATTTGGACTTTTCCACCCCCAGATCAAGCAATATGCAACGACTTCGCCCCCTTTTCGGTCAGTAAACTCACTTGTTCCTGCGTGGTGCACTCTTCCTGGGGTACTTGGGCTGCCGCCTCAGACGCAGAGTCTTGGGTCTTCGGAAAGTAGGGCTGGTCCTGACCTTCTTCTTCCTGTGGCTGTGCACTCCCTTCAGCACGGCCTTCTTGGCCTTTAGAGCCTTCGATTTGGCCTCGGTCTTGACTGGGACAACTGTGGAAATAAGTACGGAAAGCCAACAGATTGAACACAAAGGAACAGTATTACACGGGAGAGACGAATCCATACAAAATATATATTTAGTGAATACAGGGCCAGATCTGAGGAGTGACCATCCAACCCAACAACAAAATATCCAACGCTGTTCTTAAACTTCTTTTGAATCCCCAATGTTCCAGGACAAATGATGGATATTCTGTTGTAAGATGTCCAAAGTCAAACAAAATATCCATGATTTCACCTCAATCACAATCTGAATTTAAACACTGATCTGGACATGAAACAGAAACAGACCTGATAAAGCATTAAGAAAAATAATGTATCACTTTGTTCTGTATAATATAATCACTACAGCTGTGTCTTTACACAGTCTTTGTGTATTAAAACAGAACAACCATCATTCCCAAACGTTTACTGACAGGTCAATTGTACAACTCTGGAAGAACTCTTTCCTATACAGCAAACGCGCACAAAGCTTTGACGACTTCAGCTCCTTCAATAAAACAAAATTATTCAACTATTTAACGTAAGAAATACACCAAAAAGACCGTCCTTGGTAACACTTTTAACGTGTATGTGTTGTGAACGCACCATTAGCCTTGACTCTCATTCACGTGCGATTACCTCAGAATAGTAACCGGCTAAGCAAAGTAACCGCAAGTGCTTAAGTATCTACTTGTATGTTAAATTCAAACAAAGCGCATGAAAGTGAACGTAAATTTCAATACATTTTCATGATCACGGTCTACCATGGTGGCACTTTCTACCAAGAGCACGACGTGACTAGAAGCTAACTTTGAGCCAGCTAAGCTAACGTGTGCAGTGGACGTTTTACCCGGGCGACATTTCAGGAGATTATAAACAGCATTACGGCTGTGTAAATGACACCAAACGGCCATAATTACAAATAAAACGGTTTCAATAACCATCCCGACAAATATCGAGAGCAAAGTCTTTGGAATAATACCTGTTTTTATGGAATAATCAACTAGAAATCACTCACCTTCCTTCTTCGCCTTCGGGGCCATGTTGAGAAAGGAAGAACAGAGGGGTTTCCTGCTCTATTTTGCAGGGGTTCGGCAGTGCGCACTTATCGCGAGAAAATAGCGGTGCTTTATGGGTAATGTATTTTAAATCTGTAGTACTAATTCTCGCCAGCAGAAGGCAGGGTTTGATGGTGAACGCAGAGCGCATTTTGTCTGAAACTGGTTAATGTTGCCGTTCAAGTTGGTTAAAATTAGTTTCTATAATATAATATTTAAAGGAATATCTTGACTTGTTTGATTCACTGCGAAAGGAGAGAGAATAACGGACTCTTGTTTGGCTGTTAGAAATCCATAAAACTCGAAGGAGGCTTATTATACAGCATATTTTTAGGTATGTATCATTTGTGCCTGTTTATTTGGTTTATTTTTAATAATCAGAATTATTGAATATAGAATTTGGCTATGCCTTTTGTGCATTTTTCCTAGCCCCCCCC
>JAFFST010049720.1:28550-42136 GCA_022414735.1 Noturus placidus
GGGGGGGGGGGGGGGGGGGGGGGACTGTCCTTTTGGCAGAATTCAATAACAGGAAAAAAGGAATGACTACACTACTAGGCAGATTCAGGGAAAATAATAAAAGACAACTATATGTATATATATAAAATAATAAAAAAAGGCTTTGGGAATTGATAAAAACTAAAATGGACACTACTAGGTACTAGGACAGGAAGATTTAAAAACAGTCACAGCATATAAGGAGATGGTCACGTCTGGACACAATAATTGAAATCAATGCAGATTTCTCTGCTCTGTATTGGGTAAGATGATGAAGAAAATGCGCCTGTGGAAAACTAATTAAAGTCTTTTTGATAAAAATAATTGTCACAAAATATGCACGTGAACAAAAATTTCTATCTGAGCTGAAGCACAGCAAGTCGACCACATTTATGTGACAAAATGAATAAATTCAAATAACGAACTCATAAAATTGGGGGAGAACAAGATTCCATTCATGGCCCCAAAACATTTCTTTAGAAAGTATTACAAAAAACTTTGAACCACATACTCATAAGTATCAAAGTACCACAGAAGCTGTAAATCAGTAAAGCTTCTGATAACGACATATTCCATCATTGGCCTTTATACGCATTATGCATGAAAACTTGCAGATTTGCAGTAAAGAGGTAACTGGTATCAACTCCTTTTCCAGACTTGTCTCTTCTTAATGCGATCTTTGACAGCATCGAATATTAACACTGTTTTAAGTGCATCTTGTAATGAACACCTTGCATGAACACACTATTACACGGGTGGGGAAGGGTCGCAACGTGTGTATCACAGCATTCGGGCTGATACCGCAGGTCAGTTTTATTTATTAGGATGCATTAGTGAAGCAATCCTGAATTAGCCAGCTCTCAACTCAACACATTCAGCAATGCCACAGAGCCCGTCCACCATGCATTTTTATTCAGAGTCTTAACTTTTAGCTCTTGTTAAAACCTCAACAAAAATAGGAATAGACGGCGCACACCTGTGCTCCTTTCTAAAAAGAAAGAAGGAAAGAAAGAAAGAAAAAAAAAGAGAAACTTCACAGGTCCATTTCCTGAATCAGTTTGTCATTTCTGTAGATTTTGTCTCACTAGCTCTGCATGACTGCTTTTCAAAATGAAACACTTCGAGCAGTGAAACACTGAGCAATTTTAAGAAAGCATATGATGAGTAACAGACAGATGAAATGAATGTGGAGGCTTTGTTTTTGCCATGAGGATGTTGTTAACGTCTATCGGTCCATCTCATCCAGCAGTGGTGTGGCGTCTCCGGTTATGGACATCGGTGTGCTCTCGATCATGGGGCTCGGCGAGGGCCGTGGCGTAATGCGAGTTGCCTTCTTACGTCTCTCAGCCTCCTTCTCCTGCAGCCACTGTTCAGCCATTTTACCCCAATCCACAGCAGTGTGAGAGGTTGTTCTGCTAAACGGTAAGGGAAGAAAATGCCCAAGAGATCAGTGAGCAATTTTCCAAACTTATCGTAAGTCTGGGATCAGTTAACTTAGATTAGCTTTAGAGCTACTCGGCTAAGTGCTGTCACGTTGAATTTAGGTGTGCGTCATTAACAAATGTGCTGTCCTGTGCTTACTAGTTCAACCAAGAATCAAATAAAATTCCTGGTTGCATTTCATAATCTTTTTTTAAAGTTTACTAATAGTTCCTCTTATCTTCATCTCATAACCTACAGAGAAACAACTCATGCTTTCTCAAGCAGTGTTATGCGATGCAATTGTGGCGGTACAGTATTCACTCACTTTGGCTGTGGCGTCCGAACCCTGGATGACGAGGAGGACGACGATGGTGTGGATGAAGGGTGTTGGTGGTGGCTGTGGGACGACTGCGGTGTGCTGCTTGGATACTGTGGTGTGCTCATGTTCTGCTGTTGGCCTGGGGTAGTGTACGAGTAGCTGGGTGTCATCAGGGGTGTCGCTATAGGCTGCTGCGGTGTTGCAAACACCTGCATGTCCACAAAAGAGGAAAAGAAACCGCCTAGTATATTAAATTTTATCAAATGAAACCGACTTTAATGTGCATAAGATCATATGCTCAGTTGTGATTAGGTAAATATTTTTAGTGTGTAATAAGCATACGTGATAAGCGCTGCTGCTGCCTCCTCCTCCACTGCTGCCTCCGCTGTAACCATATTGGCTCGAGGCCCACTGTGCTGGAGTAGTGTTAGGATTCTGGCCCGTCCCGGTTACTGCCGCTATAGCATTAAACATCTGTGATGTCACATTCCTGGGCAGAGCGTTGACAGCCCGAGTTAGATCTGAAATGGAGAAACACAGAGGGAAAAATAATCAGGTTAATAGTAGAGATAGAAAGATATTCGGTTTTACCTATATTTTCCACGATATTTAAGGGTTTTTCCATTATCGGATATCGGTTTTGTAATATCTGAGCCACCTATAAGTGCGCCATATCATGGGCATTTTCAGGATTGCGCACAGGACTGTCGTTGCAGCCCTGACTCTGAGGGAGAAACGGGTTAACATTGGTGTGCACAGGTCAAGTATACTTGCTTTGATTTAATGAATAAACTTTATCTAACATAACAGCCAATAATGCACAAACTACATGCGTTACATAAATGCCTGAAATGTAGTTTAAGCAGCCTGGCGTTAAGAAAGAGACAAACTCACAGAGTCACAATCTGTTTACAGTGAACCCTCGCTATATCGTGGTTCACCTTTCGCGGTCTCGCTGCTTCGCGGATTTGCATCGCGCACTGTGTTCTGCATTCTGATTGGCTAAACAGTCTCTCCGCTTTTCTCTACCTGTGTGTCAATAACGTTGCGGTTTAAACACGTCCGTAAAACAGCTTGCCAAATTTAAGTTAGCAAATTCTCTTCCAATTTCAAGTTTCTCTAAAACCCATTATGCCCAGAAGAAAAAAGAGCGACGACAACAACTACCAATAACTATGTTCTTCTCTCGAAAACACACACCTGCACCGCGGGCTTTAGAAGGAAAAAACGCTGCAGGGCGGAGTCAGGGTACAGCGGCTCAGTCAGAAGAGCAGTCAAATACACGAGTCACTATTTTTCCTACTGTACTTTGTATTTTTTTTCATAATCATTTTTTATTTTCTCGCGTTCTAATCCAATGACTCGGGTCGCGCGCGGTTGGGCGGAGCTGATCTCCGCAATTTGAAGCCTTCAGTTCGTGTTGATGATTAAAATTATTATTTTACAGTACAGTAGTTATTTGTAAAAAAAAAAAGTTTATAAAGTACTTTTATTTGTTAAACAAATGCTTGGGCCTGTAAAAAGGTTTTGTTCTTTAGTTTCAATGTATTACGGAGTATTTCATTGTGTAATTATTGTAAAAAAAAAAATAAAGGTTACTACTTCGCGGATTTCACCTATCGCGGGTTCTTTTTGGAACGTAACCCCCGCGAAAAACGAGGGATCCCTGTACCTCAAAGATTAAATTATATTTAACCCCCCCCACACACTTGAGTAACAGTACACTTTCTTTTTTGCACTGTTCAGACCCCTGTATTGGCGTATATACAAGGTTTTTTTTGTTTTGTCTTGTATGCAAGGAGGAGGTGAAATTGACAATTGTTATAAATAAAACTGCTTGTTCAGTTCATTGGTGGTATTAACATTGTGTCAAAAACAGAAATGAAACAATAAATAAATATCGGTTAACGGGCATAATAATGAAAATAATCGGTAATAAAAAATCAATATCGGCAAATCTCCAATTAATAGGTCTTGTAGAAAAACTATATGAACGAAGATTACAAGAATAATCAGTAATTTTCCATTGTCTACCTGCACTGTGACTGAATTAACTGTGACTATCATTTTAAATTTAAACTGGACAGGGCATGGATAAAAGCCGACGGAGGCTTAATCGAAACCACATTCCTACATAGACAGGCTTTTCAAGTCTGAGTAACCTAGCATGTGAAAATTAATTTAGCAAACACAGATTACTATGATAACTGGCAGATTACCATTACTATAATAATTGGGCAAATTTGCACATATAGGATTGAATAATTCCAATTGGCTGGTCTCAGTTCATTTCTGATTAAGTGGCAGGAAGAATAAATGGCCATGCAGACAGTTCTCGGATCGGCCTGAGCAACAAATTCAGTTGGTGTTCGAGTACTGTAATATTTCTGCCTTTTTATTCCCTGTTATTTAAAAATGTACAGTCCTGACAGGAGTCTTAAAGTGCACCACTGACCTGCAAAGTTAATGTTGGCTGGAGTTGCATTCACAGATGCTGGTGTTCGCATCCTGCTGCTACTGCTGGGCGTTACTCCTTCAGAAAGACAGAGAAACAGACACAGGTGAAAATATGGTGGAAAATGCATATTTCTGTACTGAATAATAATCACCTCAGAAATTCTGACACTGCAAATCAGTTCAGAGTAAAAGACAAGCAAGAGCTGCCACAGACCTGGCACGGGCTCCTGGTAGTGGTCTTTAAACCAGCGGAAAAGTCCATTCACTGTGGGGAATATTTGGGAGCGATACCTGAACCCATCTGGAGTGATGGTCACATACTCTATCCTGCAAGATAAAGCAGCCATATGTTTCTCATATGCTTGGGAATCAGATTTACTTCAACTTGTAAAAGTAAAGAGCAAGTTTAATTTAAGCTCGCTTACCTTGGCTTCCCTCTAGGCTGGTATCCTAGGAGGAACTTTCCAGGTAGGTCTCTGCAGGCCGAAACAAAGTAGGGGATGAAAGTGGGCTTCTCTTTCTTTGCCTTGATGAGGATCTCCTCCATTTTCTGCATAATAGGATAAATGCGTGTCAAAAACTTTATCAGACAGTAAAACAGACCACAGATGTGTTTTAATTTCTTTGACAGGTCAAACTTGCATGTATGAGTCTGACTAGTGTCTGTAATTTAATTCAACATTATATGAAACGTACTAGTAGTATACTTGTACCACTACATTGTATAAAATGAAGCATGATTAGATCAATTTTATTAGAGCTTCTGAACATTAATGCCTTGCCATAGTTGGGTTCCTACCACCCAATGCCACTGTAAAGTTATACATTTTAATAAAAACAAAGTATGACTATTTCTGTACGGATTTAAATGTTGTTTATTCATGCATTTTTTGTGTTATGATTAACAATTTGTCACTTGTGAGTACTCGCTATCACACCTTCCTGTCTCCACCGCTGCAGTCTTGGAAGTACTTGTGGCTGAGAAGATCCCGAGCAAAAGCAGCCATGGGCTGCACATAACGGGCTGTGATTTCATCAAGATCTTCAAACTCCTGCATGCAGAGGATGACTAATCAGTACAAAAATAGCTTCATTTGAACACTATCTGCCAAAATATAAAGGATGTAATTGAAAAGTAATTGAACTGCACCACGCAGAGCAGCAATCTACTTGTGCGTGTTCACCTCATTATTAATCCACAGCGTGTGTCCCAAACTGAAGGCGTTCTCTTTGCCCTCCTCCCGTATGTCCACATGCTGGTAGATCCCATCTGCTACCTTCCATGTGACAGTCAGGTGGTTCTCCCCTTTACTGCTTGGCCTGATCACCACGTCACCCTGATCCATCGTCTCCATCATCTTCTCTGCCTGCTTGAAGTTAATGTTGTGGAACGACGGGTGGGCAATGACACGCTTGATATAAGCTATGAAAAAGGACACAAGTGCATGTTTACGAGATATTTATAATTGACAATTTGAACAATCGCCTTGCTTTTTTGTAGCATCACAAAAATATTGTTAAATGAGGGGTCTTACTGGTCCTTTGTTGTTTCTTCTTCTGCTCTTCGTCATGTTTGACATCCTCAGTTTCAGCATCAAAGTCGTAGTAGGTGTCCTTGGGAAGCTTCCACTCGTTGTTCTTGTCACTGAGGTCAGATGTCCTACATGTAAGGTCCACGTTGAACTTCTCAATGTCAATCTTCATGATACGACAGTGGACAGTCATGCCAACCTAAAGACAGAAGTAGGAGTTACTCAAATGCAGAAAAGGATGAACATGTACCGTAATTTCCGGACTATTGAGCGCATCTGAATATAAGCCGCACCCACTAACTAAAAAAAAAAAAAAAAAAAAAAAAAAAAAAAAAAAAAAAAGGGTACATATATAGGCCGCACTTGTCTATAAGCCGCAGGTGCCCACATTGTAACATGAGATATTTATACAGAAAGATGTTACAGAAAGATTTTTTTAACTTTTAAATGCTTTTTTTCTGAACAGTGCCGTTAACATGGGTGGTTAAAAAAAAAAAAAAAACACACAGTTGCCTACCAGGAAAATTCATTGATCTATCTTCATCTTCCTCCTGCGCATTAAAACCACTAAAGTCGTCTTCTTCAGTGTCGGAATTTTACAGCCTCAGAATTACCGGTACTCCGTCACGCACTTCCTCAGTCTCTCTTTTGTTGTCGCTCTCAATGTCACTTACGTCTCGAGGCAAATTCGCCCTTGAGCTTGTGCTGTCTTCTTCATCACGCAGCAGTGCAGCCTTTCGAAACCCGTTGGTGATAGTAGATTATTTGACACTGCTCCACACTGTTAGGTTCCACTGGCAGACTTGAGCAAAAGTTGCTCTTCGCATACGGCCAGTAAATGATTTATCGCCTTTAACTTGAAAGCTGCATCATATGCATTTGTTTGTGCGTTTTCCATAATGACTGATCTGCAGAATTTAGTGCGAGTGTGTTTGATATACAGTGGGGCAAAAATGTATTTAGTCAGCCACCAATTGTGCAAGTTCTCCCACTTAAAAAGATGAGAGAGGCCTGTAATTTTCACCATAGATACACTTCAACTATGAGACAAAATGAGGAAAAATAATCCAGAAAATCACATTGTAGGATTTGTAATGAATTTATTAGTAAATTCTGGTGGAAAATAAGTATTTGGTCAATAACAAAAGTTCATCTCAATACTTTGTTATACAGTGATCCCTCGTTTTTCGCGGGGGTTACGTTCCAAAAAGAACCCGCGATAGGTGAAATCCGCGAAGTAGAAACCTTTATTTTTTTACAATTATTATACAATGAAATACTCCATAATACATTGAAACAAAAGAACAAAACCTTTTTACAGGCCCAAGCATTTGTTTAACAAATAAAAGTACTTCATAAACTTTTTTTTTTTTTTTTTTTTAAACAAATAACTACTGTACTGTAAAATAATCATTTTAATCATCAATACGAACTGAAGGCTTCAAATTGCGGAGATCAGCACCGCCCCACCGAGACCCGAGTCATTGGATTAGAACGGGAGAAAATGAAAAATGATTATGAAAAAAAAAATACAAAGTACAGTAGGAAAAATAGTGACTCACGTGTATTTCACTGCTCTTCTGACTGAGCCGCTGCACCCTGACTCCGCCCTGCAGCGTTTTTTTCTTCTAAAGCCCGCGGTGCAGGTGTGCGTTTTTGAGAGAAGAACATAGTTCATAGAACATCGGTAGTTGTTGTCGTTCTTTTTTTCTTCTGCGCATTATGGGTTTTAGAGAAACTTGAAATTGGAAGAGAATTTGCTAACTTAAATTTGGCAAGCTGTGTTACGTACGTGTATAAACCGCAACGTTATTGACACACAGGTAGAGAAGCGGAGAAACTGTTTAGCCAATCAGAATGCAGAACACAACGCGCGATGCAAATCCGTGAAGCAGCGAGACCGCGAAAGGTGAACCGCGATATAGCGAGGGTTCACTGTATACCCTTTGTTGGCAATAACAGAGGTCAAACGTTTTCTGTAAGTCTTCACAAGGTTTTCACACACTGTTGCTGGTATTTTTGCCCATTCCTCCATGCAGATCTCCTCTCTCCCTGGGCAAAACGGACTTTCAACTCCCTCCAAAGAATTTCTATGGGGTTGAAATCTGGTGACTGGCTAGGCCACTCCAGGACCGTGAAATGCTTCTTACGAAGCCACTCCTTTGTTGCCCAGGCGGTGTATTTGGGATCAGTGCCATGCTGAAAGACCCAGCCACGTTTCATCTTCAATGCCCTTGCTGATGGAAGGAGGATTTCACTAGAAATCTCACAATACATGGCCGCATTCATTCTTTCCTTTACACGGATCAGTCGTCCTGGTCCCTTTGCAGAAAAACTGGCCCAAAGCGTGATGTTTCCACCCCCATGCTTCACAGTAGGTATGGTGTTCTTTGCATGCAACTCAGCATTCTTTCTCCTCCAAACACGAAAAGTTGAGTTTTTACCAAAAAGTTCAATTTTGGTTTCATCTGACCATATGACATTCTCCCAATCTTCTTCTGGATCATCCAAATGCTCTCCTCAGCAAACCTCAGACGGGCCTGGACATGTACTGGCTTAAGCCGGGAGATACGTCTTGCACTGCAGGATTTGAGTCCCTGCGGCGTAGCGCGTTACTGATGGTAGTCTTTGTTACTTTGGTCCCAGCTCTCTGCAGGTCATTCACTAGGTCCCCCGTGTGGTTCCGGTATTTTTGCTCACCATTCTTGTGATCATTTTGACCCCACAGGGTGAGCTCTTGCATAGAGCCCCGGATCGATGGAGATTATCAGTGGTCTTGTATGTCTTCCATTTTCTGATTATTGCTCTCACAGTTGATTTCTTCACAACAAGCTGCTTACCTAATGCAGATTCAGTCTTCCCCGCCTGGTGCAGGTCTACAATTTTGTTTCTGGTGTCCTTTGAAAGCTCCTTGGTCTTGGCCATAGTGGAGTTTGTTTGAGGTTG
Source organism: Noturus placidus (assembly GCA_022414735.1). Classification (NCBI taxonomy): domain Eukaryota; kingdom Metazoa; phylum Chordata; class Actinopteri; order Siluriformes; family Ictaluridae; genus Noturus; species Noturus placidus. The sequence continues at coordinate 37,245 of JAFFST010049720.1, forward strand.
TGGACAGGTGTCTTTTATACCGATAACAAGTTCAAACAGGTGCCATTAATACAGGTAACGAGTGGAGGACAGATGAGCCTCTTAAAGGAGAAGTTACAGGTCTGTGAGAACCAGAAATCTTGCTTGTTTGTAGGTGACCAAATATTTATTTTCCACCAGAATTTACTAATAAATTCATTACAAATCCTACAATGTGATTTTCTGGATTATTTTTTCTCATTTTGTCTCATAGTTGAAGTGTATCTATGGTGAAAATTACAGGCCTCTCTCATCTTTTTAAGTGGGAGAACTTGCACAATTGGTGGCTGACTAAATACTTTTTTGCCCCACTGTAATTTGAACAGTTTCATTGGTTCACTGTGACCTGTTCGGTAATTTCATTGGTCCGATGTGACGAGGCTAAATGTTTTGGCTGCATGAAGCTCGTTAGCCCGTAAAAATCCTTAAATTAGCCGCATCATTGTTTAAGCCGCAGTGTTCAAAGCATGTTAAAGTAGCGGCTTATAGTCCGGAAATTACGGTACTCACTTAATATTGAAATCTGCCACCACCAGCTCAAGCAGATCAACTGTCCTACTGACTGAATGATGGATACATTTGACTGCTGTTAATACATGTATTAGTTGTGGTTACTATAGATCAAAAAACACAATCCAAATTATGCTCTGTAGTATGACCACCTCACCTTCACCCTCTCCTCTGGGTGCTTAACCACCTTGTCGGAGAGGAACTTGGTGGGGATGAAACCCATGACACCGTTATCTAGACGAGTTCTCACACCAATAGCCTGTCCAGGACAGGAGCCGCTGTCAAAGTGATTCCAGACCTGAGAGGAAAAAAGAAAAAAATGTTTTGTGTTCGTCACTTTGTAGGATCATTAATGGTTCTCAAGCCAGCCCTCAGTGCCCTGCAGCTGGTCCATGTTCTTGCATTCTATATCAACTCGTACAACATGGAGATCCTCACAAGTTCTCCCAGCCTTGAGGACTGCTTTGAGAACCAGTGTGCTTGGGATATCTAAGAGGCAGAAACCCAAGTTCTGCAGTGTCTAAAGGCTCTTCGAGATACCTCACAGAAAGTCATTGCACTAAATGGTCATGACTAATTTCTATAATATATAATGGATTATTTAATAAAAAAATACATTGCTTTCCAAAACATGATATAGAGATATATATGAAAAATACATTGCTGTCCAAAACATGATATTGAGATATATATATCTCTATATCATGTTTTGGAAAGCAATGTATTTTTTATTAAATAATCCATTATATATCATAGGAATTAGTCATGACTAGGTTTGTAACTACTCCCTATGGTTGGAGAACTGAATGAGGCAAAGAAGTATATGCAAGGAACTATATATGGGGTACATTTCTCCAAAACCTTTCCTCAAATCACTCTAATCTTAAAGAAGGAAACTAAAATCATACAAATTATAGTAAAAATAAAAAAATATTAATGGAATTCTTCCTTTAAGTGCAAGAATGGTTGAAATGAATCTTATACCTGTAATTGCTCCTTAATCATCAAACATCTTAAAATGACATTACTTATATGGAGAAGTGAAATGGTTGGGTAGAGGCAAACCTGGGGGAAAAAAAAAAAAAGTATAGAAGAAAATGTGCCTCACCTCGCTGAGCTCAGGAAAGTTGTCCTGCTGGCAAAAGGGACACTGCCATAGTCCAGTCTCATCATTACGAATAGCCTGGTCATAACTTTCCCCTTGAGGCCGTCTGTGAGCAATGCCAGTAACGACACTGGTGATTAGCTTACCTGTGTACACATGACAAGGGAATAAGGACTTAAATAAATAATAAATAAGGATTTCTTCAAAATTATGCAAATCTTCAAATATGTTTTTTATTCTAATCAATTCAAGACTATCAATTACACTTGTATATAGTGCCTACCAATATAGAAGGTTTCAGGGGTCTCCTTAGTGAGCAGGTTAAAGACCTCCTCTGTGTTGGGGGGTCTGTATGGGGCTCGGAGGTCTTTATACCTACAGCTGAGTTCAGCACGGATATCATATAGTGTGATTCCCTTATTGCCGTAGCCCTGGTGACAAACAGGTATGAAAATAAAAAAAAAACAACTCACTGATTAGACATTTGACAAGATACACTAAATCAGAATTTTTAAATAAGACATGACCTTATTTATGCAAATGTAAGCGAATTGACATGAGCTGCAATGAACACAAACACAACAGACAGAAGAGAAGGAAAAAAAAGAGCAAAAATAATAATAAAAATGCAAGGATGGAACGTATTTCTTTCCAGGTCAGGGTTTTGAAAAATATTTAATCCCTACACCCCAAAATCCTATAAACCCCCTTGTGCATACAATTGCATTGGATTCATTCTTTTTTTTCTCCTCTGGTTATCTGACTATTTTGTATATGCAAATACGTAATGAGCTGTATGTTCTGTTGCTGACTCACCTGTCTCTCCAACTCCTCAGCAAATGCATCCAGGTCCAGGTCCTTTAGCCTCTCTGGGTTCTCCAAGATCTCCTCCAAAGCTCCTGCAGGATTTGCATCTTCTGCCGACTCATCATACTCCAAGGCATCCACCGCCATTTTACGAGCCCACTCGTAAGTCTCAGGATGAACACGAGAGCCATCTAGAACCTCAATGTAGGAGTCGGTGCTATGGGGTGAAATAAAAACAAAATCGGTCTATTTTTCAGATCGTTACAGATAAAACCAGAGGAATAAGTCAGGTATAAGTACGTAAAAATTATGTCACCTGTCTCCAAGTGAAGCGGTGTCGATTTTGATAAATCCAGCGCAGTTGATAAACACTTTAGGTCCCATATGGCACATTGTGACCAACTGTGTCCGGTTTTCCAAACGAGTGTTGTTTTGTTTAAGAATCTGATGTGGTGGGGGCAGCGGCAGATGAAGAAGAGTCAATTTATCATTTAACCACTATTAGAAGGACAGAGAATCCATTCCTTAATACTAGAGAGAAAGCTTACCTTGAGCAGATGTGAGCCTTTTCTCAGTCCTAAGCCACAGACATACTGAACCAGACTCTGCATATAAGGATGTGCAATGGCCCTGTTCACATCTACTCCAACTTCATTCACACGGTTAATAAACTCGCAGTAAAGTGCGCTGAGCAGCTCCTCCTTCACAAGATGCTCCTAGAAATTATAGCAATGACATAAGATATGAGAACTTTATAAATCAATTGTAGTACATCAATTACCTGCCCTTTATCGTGTTTATCACATGACAATTCAGTGACACTGAACTTTAAAAATAGTACATGGATAAATTTGCAGTGCATGAGTTTTTTTTGACAATCATATTTCCTTTTTCCTTGCCAATAAAGTAAGGCATTAATTTGTTGTCTAATTTGGTGATAGTTTTGTGAATGACACAGGGATGTCAGGGGTATTAGCTGTTAATTCATCGTTGCCTAGTGAAATTGTTCCACAACCAGAAAATGAAAGAAAAAAAATTCCAGTTTAAAAGTTTAAACTTCACAATGGTGCATAGCAAGTGCTGCTCATTTTTAATCCCACCGCCAGCTGGGGACATAACATATATAGATAATAATTAGCTATATTTAGAAACAAAAGTAATTGTGTTTGTTAGCGAGAGTAGTGTAATGCAGTTAAAACATGAAATAGTATATAAAATGTACATACATTTACAGAATAAAGTAATGTTACTGTGTTCAAATGAGTCAATGTGTGTGTCACTGCAGAACATTCAACCTATCACCAGTGAAAACTTAATTTGTGATTTTGTTTTTCTGTTTTATCATTTTATTTTAATCATCTTAATATAGTGATTTAACTCCTGTTTTAAAGCTTGTGGACAAACAGGCTTTTTTGTTTTCAAAACATAAGGTGTGGAAAAAAAGAAAATCCTTTGTATAGCATAGCCCACATAGATACATTTAATACCTTTTTTCATATCCCTCGATTTGCACAATGTTTGAAGGAATGTGAAATAACGGGCAGAATAACTGGGCAGAATGTGAAATAACGGAAAAAAAAATTTCTCGAAAAAATACAGAAAAAAAAACCATGGCCTTTTAATCCAACTAATCTCGTCGTTTAATCGAACAAATAATCAAAAGATTAATCAATTATCAAAATTGTTCGTTGTAGCCCTACTACACACAAACTAGAACTAACCCGCATAGATATCTCCATCAGGACAAACAAGAAAATTTACCTTGCAAAAGTAGTACATTAATTTGAATAGAAAACCCAAGAAAAAAAAAAAAAAACAAAAAAAAACACAAATTTCTTAAACTTAATCTAGATGTCTAATCCTTTAAAATCAGGCAGGCCAACTGCATTGGCTCAAAAAAATAAATATCATTAGAGGTTTATGTCTGCATCATCATACATTTTAGAGGCAGAACACTCCGACTACTAATTTGCCAAATTCCCTCTGAGGTTTCTTCAAATTTCACTTTGCAATGAAATGTAAAAAAAATAAACAGAAAATCTTTTTCGTCCTCCGACTCACTGTGAACATTACATTTAATACATTACAGATTATCGGTTTATAACATGCATAGTTAGCAAAGTCATTAATCTATATTATATTACAAACTGTGTGGAATAAATAATTATGTACTGCTCAGCAGTAAGTGCAATACCTGTAGCGGATGCAGTTTAAGGCACAGGATGTCCTCGTCGCTGCTGCACACCTGAGCAAACTCCACCAGCGGGTCCTGAATCTTGCGAGCCACGGACACAGCCTGGCGAAGAAGTGGAGGGTAGTCCCTAAAGTCCGCCTGCACATGAGCAATGGATTTTTGAAATTCACTTATGATGGATGCCTATGGGTAAGAACTTATTACGCATTACAAACATTTTACATGCATACCACAAAACCACTTGGGGGGGGGGGGGGG
>JAFFST010049720.1:51101-63878 GCA_022414735.1 Noturus placidus
AAAAAAAAAAAAAAAAAAAGAAGTTAACAGTGACCGTCAGCAGAAAGCTTACACATTACTTACATAAAGCTTCAACGATTGCCAATCATGGCGACAAGAAATCGATAATCGGTATCGGCTGCAAAAATCCTGATCATAGTATCCCGATCAAGCATCTATTTAAAAGTCCTTAATTGTGAGTTTTAAAATGGTGGTTTCTGTAGTATACTGTAATGGGCAATTTGCTGATGCCGGGTGGGAATGCCGGTTTAATGTGACTGCACAAACCAACCTGGAACCTCTCAGGCATATCCGTGGAACGTATCTCATTGTCTTGATCTGTCATGTGACTGCTCTCCAGCTCACTGGGCTCGTAGATCTCGAAGATGCTGCGGCGGCCTACTCTCCTCTTTGTCTGCTTCTTTGGTCGATCCCATGCTTCATCATCCTGATCCTCCTCTTCTTCCTCAGCATGATCATATGCCTCGGGGTCAAACTCGGCAAAGTCAAAGTCACCACCAAAAATTTCTTGGGCCTCTTGTAAAGCACTACAATGTTTAAAAAAAATTATTAATTAATTATTTGAAAATAAATAAATAAGGGGGGGGGTCAATTAACAGAAAAACATTCATACCAAATATACTATAAAAAAAAAAAAAAAACAACCCCCCCAAAACATTTCCATCTAAAAACAACACACATTTCACTGATGTACAGGGTATCATGGTTACTTACGCATCAGTATAGCCAGTAAACTTCTTTCCCTTCTTTTTGGTGATAGGCTGTCCATCATCATCCACAATGAAATCATCTATGTCTGTACAGATCAGAACAACATATGTAAATAACAGCATGAATGACATAACAGTATTCAATCTTGAATGCCATAAGTTGCTTGAAACGCTACCCGATTCCTCTCCCTCTTCTTCCTCTTCATCATCCCCTGGGTGCAGTGCTTCTCCACCTTCTCCACCTTCTTCACCTTCCCCATCACCATCCCTGGTAAAGATCTCATCTGCAATCTGGTCTTTCTCATCGTCTTCACCATCGTCGTCCATCGTTCTCACACGCGAGTACTTCTTTTTCTGTGGCGGTAAAAACGATTTCAGTTTCACGTGTACGGTGTAAACAGTATTACTAACAATGAGCAGGAGTGGGGTGGGGGTTGATTGGACAGCACAGAACAGTCTTAGTGAGTGTGCTTATTAATAGATAGTACAAGAAATTTTGCATATAATGAGTGTAATTTAAAAAAAAAAATATGCACACTATTACTAACTAATCTTATTACTGGAATGAAAACCAATTGAAACAACTCACTCACTCAATACCATCCTGAGTAAATCAGTATTAGGGTAAAGTGGCTGGGACTGTTTGGTTTAGCTCACTAGTTAAGACGCTGGACTAATAACTGGAAGGTCATGAGCTCAAATCCCAGCACTTGAACAAGAATTTTAACCCTCAACTGCTCAGTAACTGTAAATCGCTCTTTATAAGGGTGTCTGCCAAATGGCATAAATGCATTTTATGTAAAATTGTGACAAAGGTCATATAGGATTAGTCATATTGCCACGTATCAAACGTGCACATAATGCATGACACCACATACAAAAGTGGCCGAAGCAGGAATTGGAAAGGTCCTTCTTTCTGACACTGTAATGAAGAAATGTCATAACTAAGCAAATACAAACTGTGTTCTCAGCACTTTTCACAATGCATATACTGTTTATGTACAAGGTTTACAAACAACCTAATCACCTATAGCCAACAGGAGCAATTTGGAGAAATAAGGCTTCTGCAGACTCACCCTCTTCATTTTAACCCCCAAGTTCTCTTCAATAAGGTCCAGATCATCATCATCCAGAAGATCATCATAATCTGGAAGAGAAAGACAAAATTTACACCACTGAGTTCATTTAAAACAAACAACCACCCCCCAACTGACACACACACACACACACACACACACAGAGATGGTGTATTAAAAACCTTCAAGATTTCTAATCTACAGGTCTTATCCTACGTTTCCACTTGTACCGGTGATGCTGATGAATCAACACTCTCTCAATAATCAGTCTCTCCATGATTTAGCGATTTTGCGAATAAACACAAAATCAAGGAAACGATGCAATATTTGCAGGAGCTCGCAACTTATCGAATATTACTGCAGATTTGGGCCAGGACACGTCATGTGACATTCACAACATGCATTCCGCTAAAGCCCCCTTCAACTCACGTGGCATTGAACATGAGTACCGTATTTTCCACACTATAAGGCGCACTTACGCAGTCTCAATTACGGGGTCTATTTCTGTATTTAACCCATACATAAGGCACACCATGTTATAAGGCACATGCTAAAACAAACGGTATACAAAAAAAAAGGTAACGGAAGCAAAACAGTGAGTTAAGTTGAACTTTATTCTATTATTTAACAATACACTTACATTTTTTTAATCAATCTTCTCCAACAAATCCATCAAAGTCCTCATCTTCTGTGTCTGAATTGAAAAGCTGGGCAATTTCGCAATCAAACATGCCGGGTTCCCTCTCATCATTGTTGGAGTCAGTCTCGTTGCCAGGTAGCTGTTCAGCAATGATGCCGACTTTCACGAAAGCTCGGAAAACAGTTAAAGCAGAAACCTTAGCCCAGGCATCCACAATCCATTCACCTATGGTGGCGTAACTCGCCTGGCGCTGCCTCCCAGTCTTACTAAAGGTGTGTTCGCCGTCTGTCATCCATCGCTCCCACGCCGCTCGCAACTTCACTTTGAACGCCCTGTTTACACCAATGTCCAGCGGTTGGAGTTCTTTTGTTAATCCTCCCGGAATGATGGCAAGCTCCGAATTCATTTGCTTCACTTGGTTTTTCACAGTAGCGGTGAGATGGGTGCGCATGGAGTCGCACATCGAACAGGGACGGTGATGCGTAGAAAAAAACCATCCGGTCTCTTTACATACACCTCTCTCAGTCACTCGCCCATTTTCTCCTCGTCCATCCAGCCCTTTTGATTGGCCTTAACGATGACTCCGGCTGGAAACTTTTCTTTTGGCAGCGTCTTCCTCTTAAAAATGACCATAGGTGGTAGTTTCTGTCCATTACCATGGTAAGCAAGAACAACAGTGAAAGCCGACTTCTCATGCCCCGTGGTGTGTATCGATACCGTGCTGGTCTCCTTTTTCTCCACAGTATGGTTCACGGGGATGTCAAAAGTGAGGGGGACCTCGTCCATGTTGGTGATGTGGTTGTGCTTGATCTTTTTGTCGGTAATCTTGTTACTGCAGTAGGTGCGGAAGATGGCCAGCTTTTCTTTGTAATCCACTGGCAGTTGCTGCGCTATGGTAGTCCTTGCGTGGATAGAGAGATGACGCCTTTTCATAAAAAAGAAAGCAGCAAGACGGACCTCCTTGAAAGTGTTCGATCTTCATGTCTTGTGATATCGTTTTTGCCTTCAGTCGAATGGTGACTGTAGAGACGCTTCTCCCGGCAGTTCTTTGTTCAATAATCCATTGTTCAAGTTGGTCTTCTAACTCTGGCCACATTGCCTTGTTCCCGCGGAAAAACTGTTTTTTCTTCTTAACTTGGCGCAGTTCATTTTCTTGTTTCCTCCACTTCCGAACCATAGATTCATTGATGTTAAATTTTTTCGCAGCTGCTCTATTCTCATTTACAACTGCGTAACTGATAGCCTGTAGTTTGAATTGTGCCTCGTAAGCATGTCTCTTCACTGGTGCCATTTTCGGGGGTCATTAGACAAACAAATGATGTAGTATACCTACCGGAGGCGTAGCGGAGGTAAGCGTACGTACTGTACGTATTATGTCATGTTCTCTGATTGGTTTATCGCTGCCAGCGTACGTAGTGTACGTATTACGTCCCTGTGTCAGCGGGAAATGGTCCGACAGTCAATCAAGCGGAGCGCTTACCAAAGTCGCACAACATTTTTACAGATTTTGGAACTCAGTGGACATATATGATGCACCGGATTATTAGGCGCACGGCCAATTTTTGAGAAAATTTAAGGCTTTTAAGTGCGGAAAATACGGTACTGCTAAACGGTCTCATTTACCAAAAAAACAATTTCATGCTATTGCAATTTCACCAATTCAAGTAATGCTCTGCCAAATATAAAAACACCACTAATTGCACTGCAAATTTTTTTGGGGAAAAAAAACAAACCAACACAGCAAAATCAAGCATCTTTGTATGCAACAATAAAAAAAAAAAAAAAAAAAAGCCGGAAAATCCTGTATGGACAGACCAATATGCAAATTACTAATGGTTTGGAAAAGGGACAAAAAAAACCCCAAAATATAAGCTATTGTACTATCTTTTCTGAAATGCAACAAAAGCATAAGTGAACACTAACCGCGCTTCCGGCGACGATGTCGGACCTCCTCTCCAGAGTCACTGTCGCCTCCTCCGCTTCTATTCTCCTCCTCCTCCTCCTCTTCCACATTGTCATCATCAATAAGTCCTCTCAGGTTCCCATGTTCATCTTGATCCTCTGTGTTCTCCTCTTCATCTTCTTAAAAAAAAGCAAAAAAACACACCAAAACAAGGACCCATATCTGGTTAAACTTGCACATATTGATGCAGGTGGAGCAATCACACGTTTAATTTGAGTAACAGCACAAGTTTAAATAACTTGGCTAATAATAACAATAATGCACTAATAAGAGGTACATGTAATAACGTGCTCACTGAATGTAAAGCACAATACTGATGTCAGCCTCTACATTTACATGTAATCTGCCTGGTATCAGTGTGCTGGTTGAATTATCCTGCCTAAGACTTCTTTACCGTCATCATCGTCTTCCATAAACCTCTGCGTCTTCTTGGGCTTCAGATCCTTTTCCTCGAACTCCTCCTCAGACTCCTCCGCCTCGCTCTCGATGAAGTCCGACATGTCTGCAAGGGCTATCGAAAGATTTTGCACCCAGAACCTTTATGTCACTGGATTTTTAAAACAGCAGCTCTATGCAACTAATGCACACACCTCGTGACAGGCTGAATAAGGAAGGTACTGTGATTAGTGCAGCTGGTTTATGCAAAATACTAAATCTCTCTCAGAACATAGAATAAAAACAGCAAATTAAAAACAATAGTCCTCTCTCTTAAATGATATGAAGGTTCTGCACACAAAAAACCACGGCAACAGATCTAAAGCTGAGAAAATACCGGAAGTTACTAAGGGGTACATTTTCTAAAACAAAAATAAATAAATAAATAAATAAATAAGCACTTGGTGTATTTTATATTAAAAACAGCTCATCAGAGAATATCTGATTGGGGCAACCCCATTTGACGCAGACACTGAACTAATAGCACTATACAGCCACTTTAACCGCATTGACGTTAGCTGGCTACATAGCTAACCTGGTGTAACTGAAAACACACACACACACACACACACACACACACACACACACACTTAACATCCACTCAGTTACGAAAACAACTATTTCAGCCCTCTTTTACTCAAAGTACAGTTTTCCCAGCGCAGTCCGACAACGCAGAGGAAATGTTAGCATGTGCAAGCAAGAAAACAAGGCCTCCAGGGGCACAGCTAACGCAACTAGCTAGACGACGCGGCTAAACAAGGATACAATTAACATTTACACTAAATTGTTCCTAGGATTTGGCGTCTTTTAGATATAATTCGTTAGCATACTTACGTTCCCCTGCGGTGTGGGTCGCTTAAAATCGTGAAAAAAAATATATTACGGGTAAAAAGAAAGAGAACGTTTCGGGCAGCTAACAACAAAAATGGACGACGGAAAGCTGCGTGATTTTGCTTCCGCTCTGGAAGATGTAACATCCGGTGTAAGAGGTACAACTGTGTAAGTAGGACGTTAGTTTGATTGATGTTCGCGGTAGGGTCACACGAATGAAGCTGAAATGAACAGTGATTAAATACGAACTGAAAACGAAATGGATTCATTCGTGTGATATAGATATTTTCCTCTGCGATATGAAAGAGTGCCCCATTGGGATAAGACAGACATATCAGTGTATAAAATACTGCCTACGGGATATTAATTAAAGTGTACTGAATACTGAAGTACTGTATACAAAATACTAAGTACAGAATACTGAAGTGTATAAAATACTAAGCACGGAATACTCAAGTTTATGTAATATGAAGTATGGAATACTGAAGTGTATAAACTACTAAGTACTGAATTCTGAAGTATCACACCTCACACCTCCAGGGTTCAGGGTTCGAGTCCCGCCGGGGCCATGTGTGTGCGGAGTTTGCATGTTCTCCCCGTGCGTCGGGGGTTTCCTCCGGGTACTCCGGTTTCCTCCCTCAGTCCAAAGACATGCATGGTAGGCTGATTGGCGTGTCCAAATTGTCCGTAGTGTATGAATGGGTGTGTGAGTATGTATACCCAGCCGTGTGACTGGCAGCAGCTACACGCCGGTCCCAAGCCCGAATAAATGGGACTAATAGGTGATAGAGAGAGAGAGAAGTACGTAATACTGAAGTGTATGTGATACTAAGTACTGAATACTGAAGTGTATAAAATACTAACTACGGAATACTGAAGTGTATGTAATACTAAGTACGGAACCTTCTCTCTCTCTATCACCTATTAGTCGAGACCGACCTTCGGTCACTTTATGGGTCAACACTCTCCACGTATTTCATCGATGTTATCCACAAAGCTTTTCGGCAGAAGTAGTGGGGTAGTTTGCCATTTCTTTCCCCACCCCGTCCCATTTATCCGGACTTGGGACCGGCGTGTAGCTGCTGCCAGTCACACGGCTAGGTATACATACTCACACACCCATTCATACATTACGGACAATTTGGACACGCCAATCAGCCTACCATGCATGCCTTTGGACTGGGGGAGGAAACGAGAGTACCCGGCGGAAACCCCCAATGCACGGGGAGAACATGCAAACTCCGCACACACATGGCCCTGGCGGGACTCGAACCCCGGACCCTGGAGGTGTGAGGTGTGATACTTCAGAATTCAGTACTTCACTGAAGTTTATGTAATATGAAGTATGGAATACTGAAGTGTATAAACTACTAAGTACTGAATACTGAAGTATATAAAATACTAAGTACGTAATACTGAAGTGTATGTAATACGAAGTACGGAATACTGAAGTGTATAAACTACTAAGTACTGAAGTATATAAAATACTAAGTACGGAATACTAAAGTGTATAAAATACTAACTACGGAATACTGAAGTGTATGTAATACAAAATACAGAATACTGTGTATAAACTACTAAGTACTGAATACTGAGGTGTATGTAATACGAAGTGTATGTAATACAAAATACAGAATACTGAAGTGTATAAACTACTAAGTACGGAATACTGAAGTGTATGTAATAGGAAGTACGTAATACTGAAGTGTATGTAATACAAAATACAGAATACTGAAGTGTATAAAATACTAAGCACGGAATACTAAAGTGTATGTAATACAAAATACAGAATACTGAAGTGTATAAACTATTAAGTACTGAATACTGAAGTATATAAAATACTATGTATGGAATACTGAAGTGTATGTAATACTAAGTACAGAATACTGAAGTGTATGTAATACGAAGTACGGAATACTGAAGTGTATAAAATACTAAGTACTGAATACTGAAGTGTATGTAATATGAAGTACGGAATACTGAAGTGTATAAACTAATAAGTACTGAATACTGAAGTGTATAAAATACTAAGTACTGAATACTGAAGTGTATGTAATACGAAGTACGGAATACTGAAGTGTATAAACTAATAAGTACTGAATACTGAAGTGTATAAAATACTAAGTACGGAATACTAAAGTGTACTGAATACTGAAGTAAATAAAATACTAAGTACGGAATACTGGAGTGCATGTAATACAAAATACAGAATACAGGAGAGTATATAATACTAATTACGGAATACTGAAATGTATAAAATACTAAGTACGGAATATTGAAATGTATATAATGCTAAGTATGGATAACGTAATAATAATAATATCTGCTCAGTGATTGTAACATAGTGGTCCATTTCCATTGATTTACATTATTATATTATATTGAGTATACTGCATACTGAATAATGAATACTGAAATTTATAAAATACTAAATATGGAATACTAAAGTGTACTGAATACTGAAGTGTACATAATACTGGTGTACATAATACTGAATACAGAAGTGTATTGAATACTGAGGATGAATTTGAATAGTGGCTGCACCACCCCACTGATCCAATAACATGTTAAACAACTACACTCTAAATCTTTGTTTTTGCTATACACGGAAGACATTTGGGATTGAGATAAAAAGATGAATTTGAGATGACATATCGGAATTTCAGCGCTCATTTCCTGATTTTTACTGTGATGGGTTGGCACCCCGTCCAGGGTGTCCCCTGCCTCATGCTCCTAGTTCTCTGTGTATGATAACTGGAACAAAAAATGGATGGATGGATTTCCTGATATTTACATCTAGATGTGTTAAATAGCTTATAACATAGCATTTTTTAACAAAAGCATTGGAATTGATTGTCTTAAAGTAAATAACACTTAATATTTGGTTGCATATCCTTTGCTTGCAATAACTGCATAAACTTGGTGACCCACTGACATCACTAAATGAAATTCTCTGTAGATTGGCAGAAAGGATGGTCCTGACAACTTCTGAATTCATTCTGCTGCTACCAACATGAGTCACATCATCAATAAAGATTAGTCATCCTGTTCCAGAAGCAGTCATGCAAGCCCAAGCGATGACATTACCTCCACCGGACTGCGCACGTCCACCTGAACAAAAGCCAAGCCATGGTTTTCACTAAAAAAAGAACAAAGCAAAGGAAAGCCAGTGTGTGTAAAAGCATGAAACATTTATAGATAACCTATCCACTTCATTAACAGTGCATGTCTGCAGAGGGAAAGCGTTCCTTAATTACAAATAATGACTAAACCAACACTGGGTTGTTTTCTGCATTCAGGTCTCATGTGTTCATTATTACTGACCGTCTTGCCATTACAAATTAAGGTGGTCATGATGTAAAACTGGGGTGAGCAAGTGGTGCTTTTCCAGAATATATAATTTAATTTAATAATTTAATAATTTATCAATTTGTATAGCGCTTTTTACAATGGTACATTGTCTCAAAGCAGCTTTACAGAAATATCATTTTTACATTTACAAGCGACTTACTAATGAGAGCACACTCACACACCAATGGTAGCAGAGCTGCCATGCAAGGTGCTAGCTTGCCATTGGGGGCAACTTAGGGTTCAGTGTCTTGCCCAAGGACACTTCGGCATGGGATCACCCGGGATCATCCCATATATATGAGACTGCCAGACTTTTGTCATGCTTTCATGGTATGTACAATTTATTTATCAAAATTAAAAAATAAGCTTCATATAAAACTACACACATGCAATAGGTGTTCTCAGCATAATCAGTTGACACTCAGAGACAGATGAGAAAATAAAAATTAACTGACTAAGTAAGGTGTTGGGCCACCTAAACCAAACATCTGCCATATTTAATACTCAATCGAGCTGATCTTTTACATGAAGTTTAGGAGTTACATTGACTAAAGATAGTTTATACAGTGTTTGTGGTTGATTTGAAACATTATTAACAGCAGGAGACTGACATACAGGAAGTAGAGGCGATGGTACAAGCCAGGTTCATCTGCACGCCTGTACTGTACAGTATACGGTTCCAGACCACAGGATGGCGCACCATCTAACAGCACGCTCTTCTTCGTTATTGTTCCCGGATGACGTTGCTCTCATTCGGTCTTTCAGGCTCGTTTATGGAAATTACAGCAATGGGAAAACACATTGGTCCATTGGTGCTTTTCTGCCTCTCGGCTTTCATGTCGTGTGTGTGTAGCTTCTCCTTTGGTTCGGAAATCAGTTTTGTCACGTGCGGCTCGGTGGTGAAGCTGCTGAACGTTCAGCACGACGTCAGACTGCATTCTCACGACGTGCGCTACGGCTCCGGTGAGTGAACAGGTTTCAGATCTACGCGACAAAATGCACACGAGTGTATTTAATTCAGCAACGTCTGTTATTGTGTACATTGATTTAGGCTAACAAGGTTTATTGATTTAGCGCTAACAAGGCGTTTTGAATGGTTGTTGGTGGTTTTAATACGATACTGAATTTTGATTGGTCAGAAAGTGTTCTATCGTTTTCTATCACAGCAGCGCTGACAGTAGTTCCGGCTGCAAGGCAAATCACAGCTTTATATCAATGCGCTTTTATCTTTTTTATAATAACAGCTCATTCACAGGGTGAACGATGTACGTCATTTAAGGCTAATAACTAATGAATTAAAAAGTTTTAAAAACGTGTAATTGTTGATCATGGTGAATGAAAGGGTCTCAGGTGGTAAAGGGGTTAGCATGTTTTTCATCACACCTCCAGGAAGGGGGTTCGAATCCCACCTCCGCCTTGTGATTACCTGTTCTTCCCATGCTTCTGTGGTTTCCTCTGGGTACTCTGCTTTCCTCCCCCTGTGTAATAAGCTGATTGGCATTTCCAAATTGTCAGTGAGTGTGTGTGTGAGAGATTGTGGGATGCTATGGGATGGCACCCCATTCAGGATGACCCCCACCATGTGCCCCAAGTCCCCATGGATAGGCTTCAGGCTCCCCGCGACCCTGTGTCGGATAAGCAGTATGGAATGTGGTTTGATGGATGGATGGATGGATGGATGGAAGGAAGGAATCTCAAGTGACACCTTTTTATAACGTATGTTTTCCGATGCAGGAAATTATTTAGTAAAAGTTTGCGCTTTCTGTTTGACAAGCTGCTTTTTTTGGTCTTATTAACTATACGAGAGAGGAAAAAAAGAGGCTGGTGAGGGAATGACTGTTTATAGCTGTTTATAACATACGGGATAACAGGAATCTTGTCTCACAAGTCATTCAATTCTAAATGACCCAATGGTAACCATTTGCTAATTGCTGTGGTATTTGGTAAACATCTCAGGACATGCTGTTATAGGAAAATGATCAACAACTGGGTGGTGTGATGAGGCAGATTATATTTGTCCCCGAGTGTTGTATTCCTATTATACCTCAGCAATTTGCCAACGAAAGCCATTTGTATTGATTAAATTTTATTGTTTTATCATAAATTTAAATTTGGCGTTTGTCTTGCAGTCAGAACTACTATCAGAGCTGCTGTTATATGAAATCAATCAACACAGTCAGATTTGAGAATTAAACAGCGCTCTAGTATAAGACGTAGTGAATGACGTGATCTACGGTTTGCTTTATTGCAACATTTTAATATATCACTTTCTATAACTGAATTAAGAATGCATGAACTTTTGAAAGTCACTTAAAAGGTTTGGCTGGATTCTGATATACTTCGTAGAAATTGTATTGAATTTTAATATATAAATGTTATAGAAATTAATCGTGTGTGTGTGTGTGTCAGGTAGTGGCCAGCAGTCTGTGACGGGAGTGACCACAGTGGAAGACAGCAACAGTTACTGGAGCGTGCGTGGCACCAGTGGGGCGGGTTGTCATCGAGGGATTCCAGTCAGGTGTGGCCAGAACATCAGGCTCACACACGTGAACACAGGCCGAAATCTGCACAGCCACTATTTCACATCTCCGCTGTCATCCAACCAGGTCTATAAGCATTAAATTGAATATAATTCAACATAAAAAACAATTATATTCAGTTTGTTGGTGATGTATAAAATTGATAGTGCATCACATCACATTACATCACATTTATTCATTTAGCAGACGCTTTTATCCAAAGCGACTTACAAGTGCACACTCACACACCAATGGTAGCAGAGCTTCCATGCAAGGTGCTAGCTTGCCATTGGGGGAAACTTAGGGTTCAGTGTCTTGCCCAAGGACACTTCGGCATGTGGAGTCACCCGGGCCGGGATTCGAACCGCCAACCCCACGATTCGTGGATTAGTGGACAACCTGCTCTACCGACTGAGCCACAGCCGCCCTAGATAGTGATGAATTTATTAATTAATGCACTCATTCTATTATATTATCGTTTCTATAGTAACAAAGAACGTTGCTTGTTTGGTAGATGCTTCACATAAAAGCATTATTAAACCATGTAATCATTAATATGGTGAATTTTTTTTGTGTGAAAAAGTTTTTGACATTTTGTGAAGAAGTTTCTAGCAGCAGCATCTCATGACCATAAGGTTTCGTGGTACAGGACGACATTAATAAAGATATAACCTAAAAAAAAACTAGGTCTGGAGCCTGCGTGAAACCCTGTAAAACCACCGAGTTGGGGGTTCGAATCCCACCTCTGCCCTGTGTACAGAGTCTGCATGTTTCCCCACATTTTGGGGTTTCCTCTGGGTACTCTGGGTTCCTCCCCCAGTCACGCATTGTAGGCTTGACTGAAGATTGATGGATAGGAAGTATATTATAGAAATGTCATATGGCCCACACCTTATTCCACCACTGCTTTGTCCTGTTTGACAAAATATTAAAAGGAACTGAAGATTTGGAAGGCATTTTTCCTTGGGGCGGCTGTGGCTCAGTCGGTAGAGCGGGTTGTCCACTAATCCACTAACCGTGGGGTTGGCGGTTCGAATCCCGGCCCGGGTGACTCCACATGCCGAAGTGTCCTTGGGCAAGACACTGAACCCTAAGTTGCCCCCAATGGCAAGCTAGCACCTTGCATGGCAGCTCTGCTACCATTGGTGTGTGAATGTGCTCTCATTAGTAAGTCGCTTGTAAATGTAAAAATGATATTTCTGTAAAGCTGCTTTTAGACAATGTACCATTGTAAAAAGCGCTATACAAATTG
>JAFFST010049720.1:78183-90415 GCA_022414735.1 Noturus placidus
AAGGATGCCCCCTGGGCGCCTCCCTAGGGAGGTATTCCAGGCACATCCAACTGGGAGGAGACCTCGGGGAAGACCCAGGACTAGGTGAAAAGACTATATTTCCACACTGACATGGGAACGCCTCGGGATCCCCCAGTCAGAGCTGGTTAATGTTGCTCAAGAAAAGGAAGTTTGGGGTTCCTTGCTGGAGCTGCTATCCCCGCGACCCGATTACCGATAAGCGGTTGAGGATGGATGGATGGATAATAATAATAATAATAATAATAATAATCCTCAATATACGTGTAGCTGTGACCGCACCACAGTAACTGCATTCTGTATGTGTATGTATACATTACTTATTGAATACTGGATTTTAGACATTTTTTCTTACAGAGGTATTATTAGTATTTTATTAACCATATTGCTTTACAAAACATGTCATCAATACTATATAAAATAGACATTTCCACTACTCCTTCTCAGATATATCTTAAGGTATTAAAAGTTAAAAACTTTTAGTACATATTTAGCTATTAATAAAGTTAAAGGAAACTACACTCACTCAACAGTTTATTAGGCATACCTGTAGGACCACACCCTGACCTACACATTCATGCAATTATCTAATTAGCCAATCATGTGGCAGCAGTGCAATGCATAAAATCGGAAGCTTTGGATAATGTTCACTTCAACCATCAGAATGGGGGATATAATGTGATCTCAGTGATTTTGACTGTGACATGATTGTTGGTGCCAGATGAGCTGGTTTGAGTATTTCTACAACTGCTGATCTCATGGGATTTTCACACACAGCAGTCTCTAGTTTACTCAGAATGGTGCAATAAAGAAAAAAAACATCCAGTGAGTGGCAGTTCTGGGGATGTAAATGCGTTGTTGATGAGAGAGGTCAATAGAGCTGTCAGAAAGGCTACAGTAACCACTTGGTACAATTGTAGCGAGCAGAAAAGCATCTCAGAATGCACAACACACCAAACTTTGAGGCGGATGGGCTACAACAGCAGAAGACCCCGTTGGGTTCCATTCCTGTCAGCCAAGAACAGAAAGCTGAGGCTGTGGTGGGCACAGGTTCACCAAAACTAGACAGTTGAAGACTGGAAAAATGTAGTCTGTTCTGATGAATCAGGATTTCTGCTGAGGCAGATGGTAGGGTCAGAATTTGGTACCAAACCATGAGTCCATAGACCCAACCTGCCTTGTGTCCAGTCCTGTTTTCAATCTTTCTGTAACCTGGGACCCTTTTAACTGCAAAATAAATTCAAAAGGACCACCTCAGTACATGTACATTTCAGATTTATTTCAACATGATTTAAAAAATATACAAAAATATTTTGTCTATTTATTAGAGCTATAGTGTTTTTATTCCTGACCTTTCCACTCACAGAGCATGTTAGGTTAATGTTAAAGTTATATGAACTCAATAATGAATGAATGAATGAATGAATGAATAAATAAATAAATAAATAAAGATACAGTAGATACATAGATAGAAAATCAAGGCAGGAAGAAAAAGTGAATACATACAAGAGAAAGGAAGGAAGAAGAGTGCACTGTAGTTGATACAAGGTGTTTATTTTCACATTCACTGTATAGGTCATTTATCCAATATACAAATGATACGTTCATATTTTCTTAGAAGTTTTGTTTTTCGTATTTAAAAATCATATTGCTCTATTTTTTACTGTCAATCCATAGCCTGCATGCAAAGTGTATACCATTATACATATCCTCAATTCCTCTTACACTTTTTAAAAATAAAATACATAATTTACATAAGAATAAATAATACAAATTTCTTGTGAACATTTTCACTTGGCATGCTAAAAGAGAGGATTCTGGATTGAGAGCAAACTATATTCAAGAGCCCACTGTCCCCTTAACCAGATAAAAAATCCTGAATGTATAATAAAAACCTAGGGAAAAAAAAACAAATCATTTATAAGCAAAATAAAAACTGTAATAAACTGTACTAAACGAAAATTATTTCAAAAACCTATACAGTAAAACAAAAAAAAAAAAAAAAAAAAAAAAAAAAAAAAAAAAAACAACGCATGAAACGTAGTCTTTTTTTCTGAGTGTTTGTAATTGAAGACAGTGACGGAAGTAGATTTGACAGTAATGAGTAGATTAAACTGAATGACTGGGGCATAAACAAACTATTGCACTTGGAGTTTTGGCACATCCAGTCTACTACATCGCATAAACATGATTAATACATGACAGAAGCACAGACCTTACCATATTTTTTTTTTTCTATGGACAGAACATTGCATATATTTTGCAATTATATTTTAACTGGAAATTATAGAATTTAAATATATTTGATTGGTTTTCATTAATTCTTTTTAAAATATAGGTAATTTAAAGTAGATTACATGATCAATATTTGCTTTCTTCTTAAAAACAAAATAAAAAAAACAAACAAACAAAAAAACAAACAAACAAACAAAAAAAAAACCCCACAGATTGCAAAGTTCACTAGGTGGAGCCAATGACTGCTTATTCATTTAACAGCGGTGTGCATCACAAAACCTTTGCCCATTAACAATCCACTCTGGGAACGATCGGCCAATTCTAATTAATACAATTTAAATCTGTTTTGATGTGACATAATGTGATTCAGAATTGTGCAGAAACAGTTGGATAGCCTTGTTTCCTCCAAAGGAACTGACATGCACAGAGGCCACACTTTCTTCCTTGAGACTGGAACGTTTGTACCTAATATTTTCATGGTAATAAGAAAGAGATGCACATGCAATTTCCTGTATTCATTCGCCATTGCCTCCTGACTCTTGCTCTACTTCTCACTGTTTGGCATCAGTGCAGACTTGTCTTGAATATTCAGTAAATCTTTACACCCCTAAACATTTCTCTGATCTCTAATGTACAGTTATTATTTCAAGCTTATACCACAGCACCGATGAATTCTGCAATATCATTAGTCAGAAGGTGTTAATTAATGAATTTTCTCCAACAGCAGCTCTGACAGTAGTGTCAGCTGCAAGGCAAACCACAGGTTTGTATTAATGTACTCCTTCCTAATGATATTGGTTCTTTAGTAATAACTTACACAAGGACTTGCATGGCAGACGGTCCACATAGACGAGGAGACGTTTATTTAACATTTTTGGAAGGAGTCTCCAGTGTCAGCACTTTGTAACAGTCAGAGGTAAAGCTGTAACTTTAAGTTTTCCAACAGGAGGGAAGGCCTTGCACTTTCTCACTAACATTGCATTTATTTTATTAACTTAAAAAATAGAAAAAAAGAGAGGATTGTGAGGGGAGGAATAACAGGATTTCACTTCTTTTGTAAAATATTTTTGTAATATATTGTAAAATATAAATGGATAAACAGTACGGTGTGTTCTTTAATAAATAAAAAGTGTAATAGTTGGCAAACTGCTGCAGTATAAGAGGAATACAACACTTCAGAACATGCTGTTATGAAATAATTAGCTTCAGGGTGGTAATACCAATCAATATCTCCTTTTCTTCAGGGTCACATGGAACCTGGAGCCTATCCCAGGGACCATGGGGCACAATGCGGGGTACACCCTGGACAGGGTGCCAATCCATCGCAGGGCACAATCACACACACATTCCCACACTCATTCATACACTACGGACACTTTGGACATCAGCTTACCATGCATGTCTTTGGGCTAAGGGAGGAAACCCCCACAGCACGTGGAGAACATGCAAACTCCACACACACAGGGCCACATTGGGTATTGAACCACTGAACCTAGAGGTGTGAGGTGAACATGCTAACCACTAAGCCACCCATACCAATCAATATAATCTATCCATCCATCTTCTACCGCTTACTCCTTTTTCAGGGTCACGGGGAACCTGGAGCCTATCCCTGGAAGTATCGGGCACAAGGCAGGATACACCCTGGACAGGGTGCCAGTCCATCGCAGCAATCAATATAATCAACCTCATTATTGATTATTTTCATATAACACCCATAATGGCTCATTTCATTCAATTATCTCATCAATTATTTTCTAACATGAGAGATGACAGGAAGACAGCTGATTGCTTCCAAGAACAAAACCCTAACAATCCCAGTGGTTTACACATATGTGTAGAAACAGTTTCTGACATGCATGGACTAGACATTCAGGTATGCAGCCAACAGACAGTTCTGCCATACAGCATAATATACATAGACACGCATGCAGTGCTATATGAGAAAACATGACTTTGTTACACTATTACACATAAACAGAGTGAACAGGCAAAGGGAATATTGACACATTTAAACATATTCAAAAATAGTTATAGCATTTTCACTACAGAGAAAAGGGTTACATACAGTAATAGGAGATAAAAAGACGAGGTTAAGAGACAGACCAGTTTATTACAGGTGCACGTAAATGCTGCATTCACCGAGCCTGAGTCTGAACAGAATGAGTAATCAAAAATGGACCAAAAAAGTCCAAAAACTTGTCGTAGACACTTCTGCAGAAGTACTGGTAATCAGACAAAATGTTTATCAGAACTTTAGAAGACCTCATACTCAGTTTAGATCAGATAGAATGACCCCTGACATGTCTTTACATGTTCCAATCATTTCTAGCAATTACTAACATATCTATTAATTTATTTATTATAGCTACACATAGTTTTCTATTTACAGGAACTGGCAATTACCCTGTGTTTAATTATGTACCATATTTTCCAGACTATAAATGCTGGATATTTTGCGTTAAAGGTGGGCTCAGGAATTTATGAATCCATCCATCCATCCATTTTCTGTACTGCTTATCCTACACAGGATTGAAGGGGAGCCTGGAGCGGAACTCAGGGAACTCAGGGAACAGGGTGGGCTACACCCTGGAAAAGGTGCCGACCCATCGCAGGGCACAATCGCACACACATTCACACACTATTTGGAAATGCAACACATGTATTTGGACTGGGGGATTAAACCAGGGTACCTGTGGGAAACCCCCAAAACATGGGGAGAACATGCAAATGCCACGCACACAGGTGTGGAATCAGGATTTGAACCCCAAAATGCGGAGGTGTGAGACAAAAGTGCTAACCACTAAGCCACCATGCCCCACGGATTTATATCTTCTCCTCATGTTCAACTAAATATCTGCTCAGAGGAGAAACTCTTGGTCTATGTGGTGCAGCAGGCTCTGCAAATGAGAGAAAATTTAAATGATGTGGCCCACCAACATCCAACCAATCAGGATAAGGAGGCACTTCTGCCTGTCTGTCAAATATGCTGCCTGTATGACTTACATCTGCATGATTGTAAAGATACAATCAAGTAAATATTGTCTGACAGAAGTTTTCCTGTTGAACTGTTGGTGATCTTGGTGACTGAAAAGCAAGTAACGTCTGAACTGCATAGAAAAAGATTCAAATAACACACCTGCTGTTTGTTAACTTGACCACCTATATACTCTAGCTAGGTATCAGAAATAAAATGAACATATATTTGAATCCCACACTTTCCTCATAGATGAACGTTTTAACTCCAGAGCAACTTATTGTCTGGAAAATATGGTATCAGCCTTCAGTCACTGTGTTTGCTACAGCTTGTGTGACTCCATTTTTAATCAATAGCAAAAGCTAATGCTATTTTTCGGACTGAAGCAAGTTTACATGCACATGCTCAAATACAGACAAAGAACTGAAATTGATGGGAGATACTGGTGAGTGGTGTCCTCCTCATGACTCCTGTTTCAGATGGAGTCTGGAGTTGATTAGAGAGAAAAAACAAATACAAGAGGGGGCCAAAATCTTATTGCATTAAAGGGGCACCGAAGAGGAGCCCTTGTGTCTTCCTGTCAGAGAGAGAAAGGGAGGGTAAACAATGGTTATTAGAGTTTTATCATGTCATTTTGTGACTTCAATTACATCCACGTGTTGGCTCTAGTTCTTCTGAGAAAGTAGTACTTCATTAGATGCTTTAAAGATGGATGCATAGAAGTCTTTAGAGTGCATTAAATCCAGAGAGTAGTGGGCTGGTGTATTCCGCACAGTGGGACACTTGCTCACTGCGAACCCAGTTACAATGCAATAAGCATCATTGACATATTTAAATGTTCATTGATACAGTATGTCTTGTTTGGCTAGATAAGTGGAGCAGAGGTAATATCACTCAGGGGTCACAGTGGACGGAGCTAGTCCATGCCCTTACGTAACATCTGGTTGGCTGCAATGAGCATGACGCTGATGATGAAGGCCATTGCGAAAGCACAGATGAGGCTCTTGCGAACGCACGTTTGCCGATTCTTCCCTTTCGAATGCACTAAAGGAGTCACACAGAAGAGAAACAAATGTTCGGTTGGAACCTGATAGTGAAAACAGACAGTCGGACTTTGTGAAAAGACCACATATTAACATTTTAAGTTTGCTTTGTGACTAGTGGTTGCAGCACTCCTGTTTATTATCCAAGTGGACTTAACCAATCACAATTCCTTCCTTGCCTCTCAAGTTAACTCTGATTGGCTGCTGATTAGCTAGAGAACAAAAAAGCAATTTAAAGGCATCAGAATTATCAACCATAGGTGCAAATACTTTAAATAGATAATGTTTATGTGCAAACATTGTCAGATGATGTTAAAAGAAATCATGTTAAATATCAGCTATGTAATGTTTCAGATTTTACCTACATTTATAGTAGGAATGTTACCGAATATGAATACATTATTCAGAATGAATAATGTGTTCTAAACAGATACAGATATGAATAGAAGCACAATGGTTTTTTTTTTCAAGAAAGCTTGCCAAAAAGGATCACAGGGAACCATTATTCTTTAGGCCACACCCACTTCTGGTTTAAATATGAATGCTGATACAGATACAGACAATGGCATTGGATTACACCTCTAATTTATAGCTAAGTTTGCTCGCTGCTGTGACCATTTTTCATTCAGCATTAAAAACACGTTAATCCCCCTCAAAACGTCTGTTATGAAAGCACTTACCATGACATCTGTTTGGACTCACCCCACAAATGACTGCCATGGGTGTGTTCCCCTTCAAATTGCCCTGCATAATATTCCTCAGTTCAAACCACTGCCTATCATTCTAGATTAAGATTTTTATCAACTGGTAACAGTTACTTAATTTTACTTAGTGTCTCTCACCTGTAGGCAAGCTAAAAGAGCTCTGCTGCTCTCGTATCTGTGAGGCTGAAAAAAGTAGTAGAGTAGCCCATGTGAGTCCCTCCAGAGCTCTGAGAGTGGGGCTGGAAGTGTATCTACAAATCCACTCCTAATTCATCTCTCTGATTAAGGATTTTCTTTCATTCCCACTCAATTAATTTTTTCTCTTATTCTTCAATATGGATCCTTGTAAGTGCAGAAAAGGAAAACCAGAGCTACTTATGCGTCTTTGTGAGGAAATAGATCACGTTATGATTCTTTCCCTTCATCTGCTTGTCTGATCTCTTGTCTCCTGCTACATTTAGCCTAGTTTACGATTTATTCATCTACTGTAATGTTCAGAGTGAAACCAAAGGCCATTTTCATCTGGCACATTGCAAATCTGGAGGGCAGATGAAAGGGAGAGGGAGGAACAAATGGAGCCAGATGAGTACGTGAAACAAAAAATTATATGCTGTACCACACCTTCTTCCATTGCTCCATGGTCTAGTTCTGATGCTCACAGGCCCATTGTAAGTGCGTTCGGCGATGGACAGGAGTCAGAATGGGCACTCTGACTGGTCTGCAGCTACACAGCCTCATACTCAGCAATCGGTGATGCGCTGTGTGCTCTGACCCCTTTCTATCAGAGCCAGCATTAACTTTTTCTGCAATTTGTGCTACAGAAGCTCTTCTGTGGGATCGGACCAGACGGGCTAGCCTTTGCTCACCATATTTATCAAAGAGCCTTCGGTGCCCACGACCCTGTCGGTTCACCGGTTATCCTAACTTGGAACACTTTTGGTAGGTACTAACCACTGCATACTGGGAATACCTGTCATATTTCTAGATTCTCTGAACCAGCTGTCAAGATAACACAGTTTGATCCTTGCCAAAGTCACCAATATCTTATGCTTGTCCATTTTTTCTGCCATCAACTTTGAAAACTAACTGTTCACTTGCTGCCTAATATATCCCACCCCTTGAAAGGTGCCAAGAGATAATCGATAATATTCACTTCACCTGTCACCTGTCAGTAGCGTTAATGTTATGGCTGATCAGTGTACTGTATATGTTTTCACTTATGCTAACACATTTCTATCAGATGTTAGCCTAAATAAGTGTTTTGCATACCTCTCAACAAGAAGTTAAAGTCTGGTAGTGTAGCATCTTGTAAGTGTAACCACATAAGCACTAAACATAATGGCCATTTGAGACTATAAGAAAAGTTAAATGTCCTCTTCAGCTGCTCTGAGGACAGTTGAGCACCAGTAATCACTGCAAAATTGTTAGCCTTGGAATGAACAGAAGAACAAATGCTCTTAAATTAGCAAGCTAGTTACAACCACTTTATTTTGTGCTGAAGTAGGCTTACTGAAATATTCTGTTTTTACCGGTGTTACATGGTGTTCGGCCACACACCGATTACATCACTTGCCCACCGTGGTACCGCCCCAACTGTTGTTTTGCTTTTATAGTGCTCAGTTAGAGAATGGACACTATAATTAAAAACTGAAAGTATCTGCTCAATTCAGCATGCGCCAAATAAGTCACATCACATTTCAGCAGGAGTCAGATTTCACAGCGGTTGCTGATTTTCACTTTTTTAATTTAAACTTTGTGTAATTTATTTGTTATATTAAAGCATGGTGCAGCCATGCCGTGCCTCCAAGCCATCTTATTAGTTCTGTTAATAAAAGTTAATAAGTGAGTTTATATTCATTTCTTATATATTTGGTTCCACAATGTTTGCTGATTTTCACTGTTTTATTTAAACATTGTGTAATTTATTTGTTATTGTCTATTACAGCGTGGTGTATGCTGTGTTTATTCGTTTTGTTAATAACGCCATTTTAATCATTTTGTTAATAAAAGTTCTATGTTTACTATAAGCGAGTTTGTCATTGTACTGTTTGATGTTGTGAATAATAAAGAACCGACAATTCAAGCAATTTCCACCCCTGAACTGCTGCTAATTGAAATGTGCACGGCCGCTCGGGCATTCAGAAGCGATCACAACCGGTAATACCAGTATTACCAGTGCTGTCACACATCGATTAACTGGTAGGAAACGTTCCTCACTGTCAGATCCCTATGCTGAAGCCACAGGCAAGAAACATGAAACTGAGCTGTGGCTCAGTCGGTAGAGCGGGTTGTCCTCTAATCCACCAACCGTGGGGTTGGCGGTTCGAATCCCGGCCCGGGTGATCCCATGCCGAAGTGTCCTTGGGCAAGACACTGAACCCTAAGTTGCCCCCAATGGCAAGCTAGCACCTTGCATGGCAGCTCTGCTACCATTGGTGTGTGAATGTGGTCTCATTAGTAAGTTGCTTGTAAATGTAAAAATGATATTTCTGTAAAGCTGCTTTGAGACAATGTACCATTGTAAAAAGTGCTATATAAATTATTATTATTAAATTATAATCAGCCAGCGATTCTGTGAAACCACTGAAATAACCGTCCTGCAGACTTTAACAACTCACCTCCCTCAAATTCAGTATGGCAGTTTCCTGAGTTGTCCTTCAGGCTCTCCTCCTCATTCACAATGATGTTTTCAATGTCCTTCATTGTCAGATGGTCTTGAAAGGCATGGAACAGGACTTGTTTCAGCTCCTCCAGAGACATCTGCTGCATGTCAAACTGCAGGGAGAGAGCACAGGTGAATTGCATTACATCTCTCAGTAGAGAGGCTGCATGATAACGGCTAAAAAGATAATCATGACTATTTTGCTCAACATTGAAATCATGATGATTTCTCACAATCTATCCCAAAATGCCATTTTATTATACCAAATCTACATAAAAGGGCATTTCTATCAATATGACCTTTCCATACCACTTATCCTACACAGGGTTGCAGGGGAGCCTGGAGCCTATCCCAGGGAACTCGGGGCTCAAGGCGGGGGACACCCTTGACGGCGTGCCAACCCACCACAGGGCACAATCACACACATATTCACACAATACGGACAATTTTGATATGCCAATCAGCCTACAATGCATGTCATTGGACTGGGAATAGAAAGCCGGAGTAACAGGAGGAAACCTCCAAAGCATGAGGAGAACATGCAAGCTTCATACACACAGGGCGGAGACAGGATTCAAATCTCTAAGCTTGGAGGTACAAGGTAAATGTACTAAACATTAAGCCACCATTCCCCCATTATCGTTGTCAATTATTTTTGTGAGAAAATTTTCTCTCACAGGGCGGCTGTGGCTCAGTTGGTAGAGCGGGTTGTCCACTAATCCACTAATCGTAGGGTTGGCGATTCGAATCTCGGCCCGGGTGATCCCATGCCGAAGTGTCCTGGGGCAAGACACTGAACCCTAAGTTGCCCCTGATGGCAAGCTAGCACCTTGCATGCAGCTCTGCTACCATTGGTGTGTGAATGTGATCTCATTTGTAAGTCGCTTTGGATAAAAGCGTCTGCTAAATGAATAAATGTAAATGTAAATTACACTTAATTAATTGAAGAAGTGGGTGGCACATTGGGCATCATGGCACCTCAAAGCTTTAAGGTTGCTGATCCGATCCTGACCTCATGTTATGGTCTGTGTCCCAAAAACGTACCCACATTCAACTCTAAATTTGCCCGTAGATGTGAATGTATGTGAATTGTGGCTTTGATGGCCTCCTATTCAGAGTGAATTCCCGCCTTCTGCCCAGTGTTCCCGGGACTGCTTGTTGCTCCACCATGACCTTGACCAGGTTGAAGCACTTACTGAAGATGAATGAATGTATGAATAATTGAAGATATGATTAATTGTGCAGCCTTACAAGAATGTAAAACAACATGCTGGTACAGATGGCGGGGCGGCTGTGGCTCAGTCGGTAGAGCGGGTTGTCCACTAATCCACTAACCGTGGGGTTGGCGGTTGGAATCCCGGCCCGGGTGATCCCATGCCGAAGTGTCCTTGGGCAAGACACTGAACCCCAAGTTGCCCCCAATGGCAAGCTAGCACCTTGCATGGCAGCTTTGCTACCATTGGTGTGTGAATGTGCTCTCATTAGTAAGTCGCTTGTAAATGTAAAAATGTAAAAATGATATTTCTGTAAAGCTGCTTTGAGACAATGTACCATTGTAAAAAGCGCTATATAAATTAAAAATTATAAAAAAAAAAAAAATTATAAATTATACAGATCACGTGAATCAGATTGTCACTGATTTGCAGTAGGTACCTACGCATTATTCCAATAGGCTTAATTCTCTCAAGCCATAATTCATTCTGAAAAGTCTGAAATAAAAAAGCTACCATGAACTGAAGTATCCTGATTACGTAATGTAATGAACAAGGACTAGGAAGAGAATGGTGCATTGCAATGTGGAGTCAATTATACTTCGCTACTGGGACACCTCAATAAGAGGTCTTGCATAGAAATGAAAAGCTTATAAGAAAGGGACAAACTGAAGAACCTAAGGGTTTTTTCTCCACATATTTTCCCAAATAATTAATGATGCCAGTCAACCAATCCGCAAGAAAGGTACACGGCATTCTATAACCAGGCAATTTAGTTCACTACACATATAGGAACATATTTTCCTGAATGTCTGTCATCACATCTACTGCTCTGTCCTCACTCTCTCAAAGTCCATCATGAGCCAGCTTTCTCAGAAGAATAAACATTGCAGGTGTTTAAGTATAGAATATAGAGATACAAATTGGATTAGAGACAGATACATAGTCAATATGTAAAACGTGAAAAAAAAAGCATTTGTGTCTCATAAAGGTTGACGAGGAGAGGAGTAATGGTGGAACAATTAAAAAAGGCTTTTGCAGTTTTAGTTTATTTCCAGAGACAAACAGCCCAGAATATTTTAGTGCTTACCCAAAGATCTCACAAAATCTTTGAGCCAGCCATGCAGTGATTTTTGGATGTTCTGTCCCCAGGCAACTGAGTACAGAGTCAAAAGAGTGTGTTTTCTATGGTCTTTATTATCCACTAGCTTTTACTAATGCATTTTCTAATCCCTAAGTCTCATGCACTGAATCCTTAAACATGAAAGCACAGAGAAGCTAGATGTCCTCAGAGCAGCTCTTAGAATCTGTGCAGTAATTACAGAATATTACAAACAAAGCACTATAGATCTGCTGAAATATATATATATATATATATATAT
>JAFFST010049720.1:93603-110131 GCA_022414735.1 Noturus placidus
ACCCTAGCAGCTGCATTCTGGACTAACTGGAGTTTTTTTATGTTTCTATTGGAACATCCAGACAGTACGGCATTACAGTGATCTAGTCTAGAGGTAACGAAAGCATGATTTAATATCTCAGCATCATGTAGTGATAATATATTTCTTATCTTAGAGATATTTCTAAGATGAAAGAAGGCTACCCTAGTAATATTATCTACATGAGCATCAAATGATAGACTGGAGTCAATAATCACTCCAAGTTCTTTTACTGCTGCACATGATGAAACAGGAAGTCCATCAAGAGAAACCATGTGATCAGAAAGCTTATTCCTAGCTACACGTGATCCTAGCAAGAGTATTTCCGTCTTATCAGAATTGAGTAAAAGGAAGTTAGTTAACAACGAGCGTGGTGTGCGTTCACTCCATCCCCTTTCATTCTGCTCAGGCTACGGAATCCATTGCGCTCACTCGTGCTTGTCATCTCTTTGAGGTTAAGACTGTTTCTATTTGCAATGACTCGTACTATGCTTTTTACTATGCTTTTGGCATCGCACGTGATTTTGGAAGTATATGACATGCTTGTGTTTTTTGTGCCGCTGATGGCAAACCTATATCGCACACCACGCTCGTTTCTGATCTTTTAGAAGCCACACTCTTACCTGACAGGCTTGCTATTGTTAAGGTTATAGGTCATGACACCTCTAACACAGATAAGGTTCACAGTAATTCACTTGCTAAAATTTGTTCCTCAGAAGGTTTTTCCCTCCTCGCCTACCTTGCCTGCAGACTTGAATGCTGCCGTATGTAGCATTAACAGCAAGTTTTTTCCTAGTAATATGTACGGCTCTACCACAGCCAAAGATCCCTTTAACTCCCTAGCTTCCACCAACACCATTCTTTGGGTCTGTGGTAAACATGCTTACACCATGATACCTGGACACTGGAATTGGACAGGATGTTACTATCCTGCCTTTTTGGTGCCCTCTGTTTCAGTTCATGTTTCCTCCCCATGGGAACAATCTTATCCCTTACATCCTGGGGCCAGTTCATCACGATTAGACTTAGATGAAATACACCTAAGCATTTCCAGGGATACACCCTCGCTGACCTGTGGATGACCCCAGGCGCAACCTTAGGAGGGTCTCTGTTTTTGGGAGGAGGTACCACTGCTGCTTTGAATAATATTAATGATCTTAATGTTTCTCTCCTTGGCCAATGACACAGAGGAAGCACTCACACTAATAAATAATTAACTAGATGCCCTATGCAAAGTTGTTGCGTAGAATAGACTGGTCCTAGAACTACCATGCATGGAGGTGTTTGTAAGATGCTCAACATCTCGTGCTGTTTCTATATTCCTGACAACTCACAAAATGTTAATGATATTATTAAACACATGAGGGAAGCCAAAAAAGGTGTGTGGATATGTATTCACCCCCTTTTCTATGAAGCCCCTAAATAAGATCTGGTACAACCAATTACCTTCAGAAGTCATATACAGTGGGGGAAAAAGTATTTGATCCCCTGCTGATTTTGTACGTTTGCCCACTAACAAAGAAATGATCAGTCTATAATTTTAATGGTAGGTTTATTTGAACAGTGAGAGACAGAATAACAACAAAAAAATCCAGAAAAAAAACGCATGTCAAAAATGTTATAAATTGATTTGCATTTTAATGAGGGAAATAAGTATTTGACCCCTCTGCAAAACATGACTTAGTACTTGGTAATGACTTAGTAATGACTTCATTTTCAATGCACTTGCTGAGGGAAGGAGGTTCTCACCCAAGATTTGACGGTACATGGCCCCGTCCATCGTCCCTTTGATGCGGTGAAGTTGTCCTGTCCTTAGCAGAAAAACACCCCCAAAGCATAATGTTTCCACCTCCATGTTTGACGGTGGGGATGGTGTTCTTGGGGTCATAGGCAGCATTCCTCCTCCTCCAAACATGGCGAGTTGAGTTGATGCCAAAGAGCTCCATTTTGGTCTCATCTGACCACAACACTTTCACCCAGATGTTCATTGGAAAACTTCAGATGGGCATGTATATGTGCTTTCTGGAACAGGGGGGCTGCAGGATTTCAGTCCTTCACGGCGTAGTGTGTTACCAATTGTTTTCTTGGTGACTATGGTCCCAGCAGCCTTGATATCATTGACAAGATCCTCCCGTGTAGTTCTGGGCTGATTTCTCACTGTTCTCATGATCATTGCAACTCCACGAGGTGAGATCTTGCATGGAGCACCAGGCCGAGGGAGATGCTCCATGCAAGAACAGTTCTTTTCACAAAAAAAACAGTTCTTTTGTGTTTCTTCCATTTGCAAATAATCGCACCAACTGTTGTCACCTTCTCACCAAGCTGCTTGGCAATGGTCTTGTAGCCCATTCCAGCCTTGTGTAGGTCTACAATCTCGTCCCTGACATCCTTGGAGAGCTCTTTGGTCTTGGCCATGGTGGAGAGTTTGGAATCTGATCGATTGATTGATTGATTGCTTCTGTGGACAGGTGTCTTTTATACAGTAACAAGCTGATTACCTGTATAACTTATTTAGCTCATTACCTGTATAAAAGACACCTGGGAGGCAGAAATCTTTCTGATTGAGAGGGGGTCAAATACTTATTTCCCTCATTAAAATGCAAATCAATTTATAACATTTTTTACATGCATTTTTCTGGATTTTTTTTGTTGTTATTCTGCTCTCACTGTTCAAATAAACCTACCATAAGACTGATTATTTCTTTGTCAGTGGGCAAACGTACAAAATCAGCAGGGGATTAAATACTTTTTTCCCTTCACTGTAATTAGTTCAATGAAGTCCACCTGTGTGCAATCTAAATGTCACAATGTCTCTGTATATATACACCTGTTCTGAAAGACCCCAAAGTCTGCAACACCCCTGAGCAAGGGGGCACCACCAATCAAGTGGCACCATAAAGACCAAAGAGTTTTCCAAACAGGTCAGGGACAAAGTTGTGGAGAAGTACAGATCAGAGTGTGGTTATAAAAAAATATCTGAAACTTTGAACATCCCATTAAATCCATTACCAAAAAAATGGAAAGAAGATGGCACCACAACAAACCTGCCAAGAGAGGGCCACCCACCAAAACTCATGGACCAGGCATTCACAGAGACAACAAAGAGACCAAAAATAACCCTGAAGGGGCCTCAATGCTCCACAGAGGAGATTGGAGTATCTGTCCATAGGATCACTTTAAGCTGTACACGCCACAGAGCTGGACTTTACCTAAGAGTGGCCAGAAAAGGCCATAGCTTAAAGAAACAAATAAGCGAACACATTTGCTGTTCACCAAAAGGCATGCGGGACACTCCCCAAACCAAACTCCTCTCCTCATCCCGAGAACACCATCCCCACAGTGAAGCATGGTGTTGGCAGCATCATGCTGTGGATATGTTTTTCATCAGCAGGGACTGGGAAACTGGTCAGAATTGAAGGAATGATGGATGGTGCTAAATACAGGGAAATTCTTGAGGGAAACCTGTTTCAGTCTTCCAGAGATTTGAGACTGGATCAGAGGTTCACTGTCCAGCAGGACAATGACCCTAAGCATACTGCTAAAGCAACACTTGAGTGGTTTAAAGGGAAACATTTAAATGTCTTGGAATGCCCTAGTGACCTAGTCAAAGCCCAGACCTCAATCCAATTGAGAATCTGTTGTATGACTTTACACCAACGGAACCCATCTAACTTGAAGGAGCTGGAGCAGTTTTGCCTTGAAGAATGGGCACAAATCCTAGTGACTAGATGTGCCAAGCTTATAGAGACATACCCAAAAAGACTTGCAGCTGTAATTGCTGCAAAAGTTGGCTCTACAAAGTATTGACTGTGAATATGTATATGACTGTGAGTGTGTTATGCATTCTCAAGTGTTCTGTTTTTTTTTGTCTTATTTCTTGTTTGTTTCACAATAATATATTTTGCATCTTCAAAGTGGTAGGCATGTTGTGTAAATTAAATAATATCCCCCCCCAAAAAAAACCAACTAATTTTTTATTCCAGACTTTTTAAAAAGGCAACAAAATAGGAAAAATGCCAAGAGGGGTGATTATTTTCGCAATGCACTGTATGTACTCTGCCTATATCAGCATTAAACTAAGAAGCTTTCACTGAAATCTGTGTCTGTGTGACTTCTTCCAGAGCTTGATACTGAGAAGGTAACAGCAGCATGGGTCCAAAAATATAATTCTGAGGCCGGTATCAGTTACCGATTATTTTTGTCATGAAATGGAGGTGAGGACAGATGCAAGTGCAGCTAAGAGCTATATTGAAAAGAGACAGGCAGACTGTAAAATGTGAATCAAAGGCGTAGTCAAAAATTGGCAATGTGTTGGCGATCTGCAAACGGTCACAAACGAGACTAAACTAGAATCAAAGAATGAGGACGAGAACAGGATCAAAATTATGGCACCGAAACGATTAACAAAGGCTTGGTATATGGAAAACACTCACGTAGTACTTCGCACTGAACATAGACGCATGAGGGGTTTAAATATCAAACATAATCAGGGGTGAAACACAAAATAGCTGAGTACAATGATGCTATGTTAGGGAAACAACCAAAGATAATACAGGGGCAGAGACAGGACATAAACCATATGTCACTGAAAAACCCGGAAGTGCGTGATTATGCTTCGAGCTTCGGAGCGTGCTGCATGCTCCCATGCTATCGCGAGGGGAAATCGTGACAATTTTCATATAACAGCGCATCATATAGTGTTTTATTCCTCTTATCCTAAAGCAAATTTTTCTCTAGTAAAACAATTTTTTAACTACACAATGAAAGATAATACTGTTTATTCATTTATAGTTACATTTAATTTTGTGGACTGTCCATGAAACAAGTTAACTCCTGCTATCACTTACAGTTTAGCAGCTGTAAACAGTCCTTCCTTTAGTTTCTCTTTAAATTAATAATAATAATAAAAAAAAATGCAGCTTTATACTAAGAAACCACAAACTGCTATGGAAAAAACAGAAAGTACAACTTTACCTCTAATTACATACACCCTAAGAGACCATTCATTATTATTTTTTCCTTCTTGTTTTCTGGTGATCGTGATTAAACTTTCTCATAATCTCAACATAACAAAAGATGAGAAAACAACTATTTTATTATGTCGAGATCACAAGAAAATTAAGTCATGATCATGAGAAAACAAGAAAGAAAAAAATAATGATGCCCTGCCTCTTAGAGCTTCGGTATCTGTTACAAAGCACTGATGATAAATAAATTCCTCTACAGGGAAAACTTCACCATGATCAGATTTCATATTCATTTGTTATAGAACAGCATGTATTTTAAGCCATTTATTATTAGACTTAGATTATGTGGAATGACTGGCATTAATGTCCCTGTGAATTAGCCATTATATAAAATGGATAACATATTAGAACAAGTGGATTAATATAAAACTTGTGATTTGTCTTGCAGCCAGAACTGCTGTCATAGAAAATTAAACACCTTCCAATGGACCGATCAGAGTCAAGAACTAAACATGCTTTGGTTATAAAAAGCAATAAAGTACATACATTTGAAAAGTCCATGCAGTCCTTTTGTTTAGAATTAGTGTGGATATTTAATAGAATTTGTGTTGCTTTGAAAACACAGGAGCCCAAACATTTAAATTAAATTAGACACAGTCCTCCTCAATCCTCAAACTCCGGATCCTTTTCGCATACTTGTTTTCACAGTTATTTTATAGACTACCAGCTTCCTACACCAAATTTAATAACATACCGTGAAATCAATAGTTTGAGCATAGGAGGCTGTCTGTAATATATTCTGTATGTCCACGCAGCACATGCAGCTACGAACCCTCTCAGTATTCACATTTCTTTACATATTTGGCCGCAACTCACTACAAATTAATGATTCAGCATAAACTGCTCAGCAATGGGTGGATTTAAACTTCAATTATCTGCCTGATAGCATGGAAAGGGTGGAAGGGAGAGGAAGAAAATGAAAATACCTCAAGAAATTGATTGTTGAGGACAGAGATGGTACAAGATAAAGTGACAATGAGAGACACAAAGGAATCAATAGAAAGGTAGCACCAAGATAGCTTAGGGCATGAGTGGTAGCTCTTTATATTGTCTTTTTTTTCTTCTACTTTAAAATGAAATTTACGTTGGACATTATTTGTTCAGCTTCCTGGGACAATCCTTCAGATGGTGATTTTTTTTTTAAATGGATGATTTATCAGTTTTTACAAAAATTATATCTGCATAGATACCACAAACTTAGACATGGACCTAGAGAAAATCAGACAACAAGAAAAACAACTACTTATAAGTTACAAAGACCATCCTCTAGAAAGAAAGAAAAAAAAACCACACTCCAGATATTTTAAAGTTATCCTTTGAAATTATCCAAATTATCATTGGAGCATTCACTCAAGAGAGGGTTCTACCACAAGGAGCCTTGGCCTTTCAATGTGGCCTTTGAATGGACTCCTATGAGCACAGGAGGCATTCTCTCATGAGGGAGCACAGCAAAAGTCTCTGAGTAACAGAGCGGTCAGTGTCCTTCATTCAATTATTAAAAATGCATTTCCTAGCCAGATGTAGTAGTGTTTCAGTGATTGTATTTGTGTTTTTAATGAGAGACCCAACAGAAAAGTGCCTGGATCCTTTTTAACTTTTAACTTGATGATAATTTCCTGAGTGGTAAAATTCCAAAATCTGGATGTGTACCTGAACTCACAAAAGTAATGAAAGTAGGTCCCTAAGTCTGTATGGCATTTCACAGATAAAGGTGTAATTGATTTTGTTCATTATGGCCATGGTTATGTGTAGTCTGTATAATATCTTATAGTGAGACTCCCTTAATCAGTTACATATGAAAGTAGACCTCCTGCCAATCATCCTCTTTTCTTTTTTATTCATTGAAGATATTCTTCTCACACTTGTAAGCTGCACTATTCAGGTGATTTGGGGCATGAGAATTTAATTGACAGTAAAAATTAAATATGAAGTGAACAGCGTCTGCCGGATTGACCAAAAACCTATCTACATTGCTAAAGAGAGTGACAACCGTTGGGGTCTCTGATTTGAAAGAATTTAATGTCAAATTAGCAGATAACTACATGGTGAAACTTTGTTTATTTTCTACCACATACTGTATATATGCATTCTGTATACACAGGTTGAAAAATTACAGGCTTTCCTTAGCTGAAATATGTTTCCCTATATCTCAAACACATTTTAAGGAAATAGTCACCCCCAAAAATGGAAAGGGTAAAAGATTTCATTCATTCTGCGGAGCAGGAACACCACGGACTTTATGACAGCTGGTTGCAAACCACATTTTTTGTTTATGTTTATATACATGCGGCAGCCATCTTGCATGGATAAAATCAAGTACAATCCAGCCTTTAGACAGCCTGATTGCTTTTACCACCAGTCTATACTGGAACCATGTTTCACGCATTTGAAAATCTGTTAAAATGTAGGGGTGGCTCACTGAAAAACATAAATTAAATGTTATTAATTTATTAAATAGATAGAAGAATTATTCTCAAGTTCTGAAGCATGGCAGAGCACCATCAGTGAAATAGTGATTTACAGAACTGAGAGAATTTGGTTTTCAAAGATAGTCATTGGGAATTTGACTATATTTAGAACTCTCCATTTGTTTCTTATTCCTAAAATCTGTGTTCATTCCAACAGTCTAATCATTTTCTTCTTAGTGCGTTTAGTTTGTGGTTAAATACCTATGTATCCTAATTTCTTTTGTAAATCTTTACTATTATCACTGCTTACAATGTCCTGCAAACTGTAGTATGCCATCATGCCCGCTGTTTAGTTAAATGGCAAGTATTGACATAATGAAAGATCTACGGTTCAGTTCGAAGGTCCACTTCAATAAAAATTGTTCAAAACTCTCCTTGAAAGAAACATGCACAATGACCTCTAAACCTGCCTGCCATCCATAAGACAACCTTCCCTGCATGTAACAAGTCATGACAGATCTGAGCGTGAAGAGAGATGGAGCGTGAAGTGAAGTGTCAGAGGCAGATGTCTTTGGCTGACCTGCGGAGCAGGGACGATTGCGGGAAGCGGCAGTGTCGAAGGTGTCCAGACACATTTATCATGTGTGAAAGAGGAACTCGACTCACTGTCTATCCCATTCATTCCCGTCTGTCCTGCTCATAACTCAAAGCCAAGTCCATGCATGGCCATGGAGAGATATAATGAAAATAATCGAGGCTGAGCAATAAATAGGCCAATAAACATCTTTACACCTTTCCCCTGATTAAAAATTCCACAGGCTATGAATATGCATGATTATGCAAATTGTAAACACCCACATGTTTTCCAACTATTCCAATCCTTTTCTCCACTACCCTGGTTAAGCTGTTAGCCATTTGCCAATCGTTGAACTGTACAGTACTGTAGGTAAGATTAGCACCATAGCTAGCTGGCTAGTTAACTTCTAGTGAACTTGCATTTGTTACAAGATTTTGTTCATTAGTAACTTTATACAGGTTAGCAATATATAGTAGTTTAGCATGCAAATTCAGTTGTGTAGTTCTGATTAACACAGCATGTAATATTTGCATGTGTATTTAATGCTGTGGAGCCGTTTTTGTGAGATCACAAACAGAACTCTTATCTAATATTCGCAAGAATCAGTTTCTACAGATATACATAAATATTTAACTTCAAATGTTAAAAATCTGAAATTCTTTGTTCATTCTTTCTCATACTATTACTATGAGACACAATCCTGACCTAGACTGGGTATAATTCCTAAATGTTGTACTAATAAATAATTCAATTAAAACGTTCTTTTAATTTAACAGTGCTTGTGCAGTTTCTGGTCAGTAAAATTTTAGGAAATGTCTAATGAGGGATTGACTGTTTAGAGCTGTTATATAGATGTTATGGTATTGGATGTTCTGCAGACATTGTGTTCCACAACGTTACATGTAACTATAAATGGAGAGTAATACAATGTTTTTTTTTAATAATTAAAAATATTGGTAGCACTGACAAATTACTGTTGTATAAGAAGTACAAAACAATTTTTGATGTGCAAGGTTGTGTGATGCGGCCCAGATATACTGTACCTTTTGTTGATTATTTTCTTATAACAGCACACCTCGTCACGTTTTATTCCTTACGTAACTATTATCAGTAACACTTTACAATAACAGTACATGAATAAGCATGCACTTATACCTGAATTAAAACTTACTTAAATATGAACTAATGAGTTAAGGCATGTACTAATCACAATCTATTGAATAGCTAACCGTAAGTACAACGTGAGTCTTATGAATTCATCTGTGAATAATGACCACCATAAGTACATGATTGTTACATTGAATATATTAACTAAACTAACTCAAACATTCTCTATAAGAAAGAATATGAATTAGTTGTGCATTATTTCAAATTGTTTATATAATTAGCCATATGTAGATACATACAAAAACCTCTGGATTACTTTCATAATTTACTTTCGAAATACTTTCCATGTTATTAAGGCGTCTTTGCACATTCGAAAAGGACGATCAGTGTAAATCAGGAAAGTAATCCAGCGCCATCCAATGATGTTTGTTTATGCAGCAGCTTAATTAATCCTACGTGTTAATTAATACATTAAGTAACAAACATGTACTCACATGTACTTGAGGTGGTCGTTATTGTCACATGAGTTTATAAGACTCATATCGTAGTTAAGGTAGCTCTTCATTAGTTCATGATAAGTACATGCCTTAACTAATCATTAATTCATATTCAAGTCAGTATTAATTCAGGTATTAGTGTATGATTATTCATGTACTGTTATTGTATAATAGTGTTACTCTATTTCAAGGGTGCAGTTTTCTTGGTGACATTGATAAGCATCCTTTGAAAATTACTACAACTCCTCTCCAAGGCTAAATGCCTAATCTGGTTACATTTATAACTGCAATAGAATACCCATGAGAAGTTAGCTATTTAAAATTCTACTTCATTTCAAGGGTATGTGTTAACACCTGATAGGTGATAGAACACAAAGCCTCATGGTGCTGCTCTTTGATAAGACTATAGACAACATTTAAGATATTTTTCATTCAATTCCCATTCAGTCCATGGATATAACTGAATTACGATAAACTAATCTCACCTCATAGATACCGTCTGGAGATGATTTAGAGCACCGCATTCTCTTCTTAAGCTCATCATCCAATCAATACTGCATTATTCCATGAAGATATCAGAGGCCACCAGATAAAAATTCTTATCAGGTCAGACCCAGCGACTCAACGGTTCATTACCATGTGATATTGCACCTGTATGTTTTGGCAACTTAATCTTTGACCTTGAATTAAATAGATGCTCTCTCTCTCTCTCTCCCTCTCCACACACACACACACATTTTTTAGGAATCAATTTCCAAGGCAATAGAAGCCTGAAATTCAGTCCCTAGAGCTTCTAGTGTCATTTGGAGAAGTGTGAGCTGGACAGATGGTGTTTCACAGTGCATGGTGGGGCTGGAAGCAGGGCTATTACAGCATGGAGTGTGTGGTTTATCAGCCCACCAACAACACTGCATAATTCCCATTTTCATTCATGTTTATGCTCATCATCATTACCCACTCTTGCTCGCATTCATTACGATCTGACTCCTGGCTACTGCTAACTGCTAAATGCTTGACACCCAACACTCTCAGATATAGCTAATATGTCATCAACCAGCCGGTAACACTAACACATTAACACGTACAAGTATACAGATGTACTGCAATGCTAATGTTTCCATTATCAAACTTTATTACTGAAATGAACACTTTTTTGGTCATTTGAATTATCAAGCTTCTGTGGGTTTATGACAGTCCTCTATAAAAAACATTCATGTTCAGTGTGCCCACTGCCAATTCGTTTTCATTAGGTCTGGAATAACTGTATATTCATGATGTGTTGTATAAGGAATAAAACATGACAGGACAGCCTGTTTTAAGAAAAATGATCAACAATGGAGGTCCATTTCACACCAGGTCATTATTTCTGCCTTCAGAAATAATAACATTCTGCTGCTTGAAAATACAATACATGGACAAAAGTATGTGGACACTTGGCCATAACAACCATATGTGGTTGTTGAACGTCCCACTCCAGATTTATTTTAGGTTATACCTAAAACCCTTTTGCAATAATATATTGCCACGCCGTCCCCTGCTCAGTTTTCTCTGTTGCCGATGCTGGAAAGGTATGCTAGAGAGCCAGCGCGATGTAAAGAGTTCCTGCTACAATGCTCTCTGTTCTTTGCCAGCTACCAGGACACGCCGGAGACTCATAAGATCACCCATTTCTTGGAGCTCTTAACCGTGTGATCTCTATTATGTGCTACGGCAGTGTGGGAGTGGGAAGGCAGAACCATCTCTTCTCTGTAGGATTTTACTACATGTTTCCGGCACGCCTTTGATCACTCTCTCGACGGATGGGAGACGGAACAGGAGCTCATGAAAATAATGCAGGGTATACTGTGGAATATGCTCTCGAGTTCCGTACCATCGTGGCAAGGAGTGGATGGAATGAACTGGCCCTCAAGACAGCGTTTCGCCAGAGACTTAACCCGGAAATAATGAAAGAACTGGCCTGTCGGGATGAACAACTCTCCCTCGATGCGCTCATTGACCTTGCGATTCGTCTGGATCGAGTGGGACAGACCAACCATCCAGCGCTGTGTGAGCCCAATTTCCCCGTGCAAGGAGCAGCCGTGGAGTCTATGCAGCTGGGGCGAGCATGGCATTGTGAAGAGGAGAGGGAGAGGTGTCGCCAAGAGTTTTGATGCTTTTACTGCGGAGAAGACAACCACCTCATCCGTCAGTGCCCTCTCAAGTCTCTGTGGTCCACCAGGGAGAGCGAGAACAACAGACCCCGGCCCCAAAGGGCGAGTTCCATCCAGTTACTTACAAACCATGTCTTTGTTCTACCTGTTATGATTGAGCATTCAGGGCGTCTACTGTTCTCACAGTGCTCATTGACTCAGGAGCAGCTGGTAACTTCATTGATCAGAGAACAGAGCACGACCTAAACCTTCCCGTTTGTCCCCTACTCCAGCCACGTCGCACTCAATCCACTGATGGATCCCAAATAGGAGAAGGGATCATCTGTACAGCACCCCTTGTTCTTCAGGTCAGTGCCCTCCATTTCAAACCATTGTCTTCTAGGTCACTGTCTCTGCCAGGCACCCCGTCATTTTAGGCCTCCCATGGCTGGAGCTACACAAGACCCAGTTTTCTTGGACTGACAAGCACGTCACCGACTGGTCTCTGTACTGCCATACTCACTGCCTACAATCTCCAATTATCCTGGTGGCAGCAAGAACAGTGGAAAGTCCCACTCCACCCGCTCCAGTCCGAGTTCCACCTGAGTATCATGACCGCATGTAAGTATTCAGTAAGGAGAGAGCAAGCGAATTACCACCACACTGCACCTATGTTTGTACAATTGAGCTCCTACCAGGAACTAGCCCAACTCGAGGTCGAGTGTCTCACTCACAGACCAAACAACAGGCTACTGTATGGATGAGTATATTAAGGAGGCACTCCAACAGGGATACATAAGACCTCCCACATCTCCCGCCTCAGCAGGTTTCTTTTTTTGTGGCCTTAGACAATGCATCGACATCCGGGGCCTAAACCAAATTTCTGTTAAGAACCATAATCCCTTGTCACTTGTACCTGCAGCCATCAAATAACTAAGGTCTTCACCAACCATCTTCACCAAGCTGGTCCTGCATAACGCTTACAACCTGGTTCGCATGCGGGATGGGGATGAGTGGAAAACGGCCTTCAGTACCACCTCGGGCCAGTATAAATACCTGGTCATGCCATGGGCTCTCTAACGCCCCCTCAGTTTTCATATGTCTCATCAATGACATTCTAAGAGTCATGCTGGGGACAAGTGTCATCACATACAGTGATGACATTCTAACATAATCTGCATCCCTCGAGGAGCATGTCGTCCATGTCTGGTAGGTCATGCACTGACTCCTGCAGCAGCAGCTTTACGTTAAGGAAGAGAAGTGTGAGTTCCATCGCCACACAATCTCATTCTTGGGCTATATCATCAGCCAGGAGGGTGTCAACATGGACCAAAGTAAGGTACAGGCGCTGGTGGAGTGGCCCATGCCACAAACCTTCAAGGAATTGCATCGG
This sequence comes from Noturus placidus, assembly GCA_022414735.1. Taxonomy (NCBI): domain Eukaryota; kingdom Metazoa; phylum Chordata; class Actinopteri; order Siluriformes; family Ictaluridae; genus Noturus; species Noturus placidus. The sequence continues at coordinate 106,760 of JAFFST010049720.1, forward strand.
TTCTTAGGCTTGGCAATTTTTACAGATGGTTCATCAGAGGATTTAGCTCCATAGCATGCCCTCTAATGTCCCTACTACGTGGCAAGCCGAAGCGGCTAGCCTGGACCCCAGCTGCCTTGGAAGCGTTGAATAGACTAAAGAAAGCATTCACTACTGCTCCCATCCTCAAACACACTGATCCCTACAAGCCCTTTGTCATGGAGGTCGGTGATTCAGAATCAGGAGTGGGTCCCACCTGTCCATAGATTTCATCGCTGACCTCCCAGAGTCGCAGAGAAACATTACCATCCTAGTGGTTCCCGATCGATTTTCAAAGTCCCTGCGTCTCATCCCACTACCCGCAATCCCATCAGCCTTTACCACAGCTGAACTGTTGTTCCAGCATTTGTTCAGGTTCTTCGGGATCCCGGAGGAGATTGTCAGTGATCAGGGCCCAGAATTCACGTCCAGAGTCTGGGCCAGTTTCATGGAAAAAGATGGGCATCACGTCAATCTCACATCAGGGTACCACCCACAGGCTATTGGCCAAGTGGAGCAAGCCAATGAGGAAATCATAAGGTTTCTACAGACCGTTTATGCCACAAATGCAGAGGATTGGTGCTGATTTCTGCCTTGGGCGGAGTATGCTCAAAACTCCCTGCAGCACTCAGCAACACAACTCACCCCCTTCCAGTGCATCTTAGGCTACCAGCCACCATTATTTCCATGGAACGCCAACCCCACCGACTCGCCGTCAGTCGACGATTGGTTCCGTAGTAGTGAGCAGATTTGGGAAAGCACACATCAACACTTAGTGCAAGCCATACGCACCTCCAAACGGAAGGCTGATCATCACCAGAGGGAACATCCCACTTATCAACCTGGTGACAGTGTGTTGCTCTCCACAAAGAACTTGAAGCAGCCATACCCTTTCAAGAAACTCAACCACATGTATATCGGACCCTTCAAGATTGTCAAACAAATCGTACATGCTGGAGTTACCCAAGCATAGCTGCATCGCCCCATAATTTCATGTCTCACGCCTCAAACCAGTTATCCAGGGCCCATTAGCCACAGCACTGCCACTAGACTCACCACCTGAGCCGTTGGACATTGACGGCCAACATGTCAAGAACATCCTTAACTCCAGGCGCAGGAGGCAAGCTGGAGTACCTTGTCGACTGGGAGGACAATGGACCAGAGGAACAGTGCTGTTCCCATCTCAGGACATTCTTGGTCTTAGGCAGTGTAAAGACTTTCATGCTGATTTCGAGCACTTCGGGTGTGTGTGTGTGTCTCTATCACGTCACAGCAAACCAGCAACTATAGTTGTACCAGTAATCTACACTCAAGAACACATCACAAACTACAAACATGGCTGATGAGGACTACACTTCCTACATACACAGATTTGCATTCATGATAAGAACATCTCCTCAGTTCTGATCATGGACTGCCTAAATGGTAAATGGTGCACTTATATAGCGCTTTTAATAACACACACACACACACACACACACACACACACACACACACACACACCGTATTTAATTGACGGTTGAAGCATTACATGTTTGCGAAGTAAACGCTCAGCAGCCTCATCTCTGTCGTTAGCCAAGTCTTATATTCTATGCTCGCTATGCTGTTTTTGATCTCTGCTTTTGTTCTATGACTACGATTCTCTGCCCTGCCTAGTATTGACCTCTGCTTGCCACTGACCACGCTTTCTGCCTGATCCTCAAATTTCTGTGTTATTCCTACATGTGCTTGCTTCCATCTCAGGTACCGTAATGTGACAGGGGATCTTTACAGTTTCCATTAAAACCAATATAATTCCCATTATAACCATTACAAATTCTATGAGGGTTTCTATAGTTTTTATTTTGTTCAGCAGGGTTCTTTGCACTTTGACTAACATATGAGCATATTGAACATGGTGCACCTATGGTTTGGTGTAAAATAGGCTGAAGACGACTATAAAATAAATAAACAGTAAAGGCTAATGAAATATGTCCAGGAAAATATTCCATAAGTCAAGTTTATTTGCATAGAACTTCATGATAATTGCAGAAAATCACCCGCATCTCAGGCAATCTCCAAGACTGAGAATCTATGAATCAGTCAGAAAGGTAATAAAAATTCATTAATTAAGTGATTTACTCATTGCTTTGGAAAAGTGCAGTGAATCCCACAATAATGTTTGTATAACAGTCATAGTTTCAAACAGTCCATTCCGTTAAATTATACGTCATCACTCAGCTCAAAAAAGGTCAGCTATGTATAAGCGCAATTCAATTCTGTCACACTGTGATTCATCACATTTCAGCCAAAGGGTTTTATATTAATGAAGGATGTGAAAATAAAACACGTTCAGCTGACTCACTCAGACCCGTCTTTCTTTTGATCTTGTGCAAGATATATGAGGAGAATGCAATTAGCAAAGTAGCTTTGGAAGACATGGAACCCAACACTGCATGCAGATCCTAATATTGTAAATAACACACATTGCTGTTTTGGTTTAAAGAAAAGAGTATTCCACATTACCTAACACCTCTACAGTATTTCTGGAGTTAGAACAGCATCGAAACAGAACTATCCATTAGGTACAGAGGAACAAACAAAAAAAAGCAACTTCAGATTAAGTTCAGAGAACAAAATGTCAGTACACTGTTTTAACCTCACATACGATTTTTTTTATTATTTCAAAAAGGGTTGAAAACAATGTCTCATTTGTTAGTTTGTGGTAATTACTATGTTTTTGCTTGTGGTTTTTGGGATTCATTGATTGACACTGTCTGCTCTCAGCCTCACAATAATATCAGTGCTCTAGTGTACAGTGCCTTGCGAAAGTATTCGGCCCCCTTGAACTGTTCGACATTTTGCCACGTTTCAGGCCTCAAACATAAAGATATAAAACTGTAATTTTTTGTGAAGAATCAACAACAGGTGGGACACAATCATGAAGTGGAACTAAATTTATTGGATATTTTAAACTTTTTCAACAAATAAAAAACTGGAAAAATGGGCGTGCAAAATTATTCAGCCCCCCTTTACTTTCAGTGCAGCAAACTCTTTCCGGAAGTTCAGTGAGGATCTCTGAATGATCCAATGTTGACCTAAATGTCTAGTGTTCATAAAAAGAATCCACCTGTGTGTAATCAAGTCTCAGTATAAATGCACCTGCTCTGTGATAGTCTCAGAGGTCCGTTTAAAGCACAGAGAGCATAATGAAGAACAAGGAACACACCAGGCAGGTCCGAGATACTGTTGTGGAGAAGTTTAAAGCCGGATTTGGATACAGAAAGATTACCCAAGCTTTAAACATCCCAAGGAGCACTGTACAAGCGATAATATTGAAATGAAAGGAGTATTAGACCACTGCAAATCTACCAA
>JAFFST010049720.1:110624-123091 GCA_022414735.1 Noturus placidus
CTTCATGATTGTGTCCCACCTGTTGTAGATTCTTCACAAAAAATTACAGTTTTATATCTTTATGTTTGAGGCCTGAAACGTGGCAAAAGGTCGAACAGTTCAAGGGGGCCGAATACTTTCGCAAGGCACTGTATTTCACCTTATAGCTAACATTAGCATACTTGTTCACTTGATTCAGCTAGGTATCAAGTTTCCTGTGTTTTCTTTTTTTTTTGTTTGTTTGTTTTGCTATGGTCCTTATAGTAAATTACACTTATTTTCTGCTAGCTGTGAGAGAGAGCAACTCACCTCTACTCCAAGAAAACCGTATCCACTGAAACCTACATTATCAAGTATTGGAGCTAATATAAAATACTGCGTAAATGTTTTAGGCACATGCAAAGAAATGCTGTAGAGCAAAGATAGCTTTAAAATATTGGAATTAAATGTTTTGACTTTTTTTATACAGTAAAGAGCAGTAAACAGTAGTAAATAAAACAAAGTAAATTTGGTGTGACAAAAAAATAAAAATACAAATAGTACTCTCCGGTACAATTAGTACAGTTTTATAAGGAAATAAGCTGTACGCTTTATTAAGCATCTTGCAGAACCAGCCAGTTCATCTGGAAACTTTGACTGTCGCACTTGCTTCTTATTTTTGCAGAAAAACCCAGCAGCCATTATTGTGTATTTTTGTCTGAAAAGTGTTCTCTTACGTAATATTCTGCTTTCTGCAATGACATTCAAACATGTAATTATGTGCTAGAAAACGAATGTTTGGAAACCTAAAATGTAAGTTAAAAACACCAACATAAAAAAAGAACTCCGCAAATAACTTGCAAATTTTTGATAGCGATAGGGAGGCAAAAGTTCAGTACTGAAGCTTTAAAGGCTGGATAGGTAAAGTGGTCAGTGAACAAAGTAAAGCTACATGTATGTGCAGGCATGGTAAAGTGGAGATTCGTGCCCACTATGCAGACCTCCTGCAGCATGCAAACACAGACAAACACAAGAGGAATGCCAAGCCATTTTCCTCAGCATGTGTAACAGACATCGGTTTTACTGTGTCAAAACCTTTGACCACAATTCAAAATGCTTAGCTTCAGCTACCTAGTTATATTGATTGTCAGACAGAAGTTAGTTCAGTTGATCACTTGGGTGAATTGGTAAAATTGGCTTTTGAAAAGGACTTGAGCATCTGTCATACAAAGCTTGTTGGTATTACTAATAATAGTTACCGTATTTTCCGGTATATTTCACCGGAGTATAAAGCGCACCGTGTTATAAGGCGCGGTTTCAATTACGGGGTCTATTTCTGTACTTGACCAATACATAAGGCGGATATGGTTGTTACACCAACCAAAGTCGCACAGATTTTGGAACTCGGTCCACACATAAGGCACACGGCCGATTTTTGGGAAAATGGAAGGCTTTTAGGTGCGCCTTATAGTGCGGAAAATACGGTACATACTGTATGGTTCCAATGTTACACGCTTCCCCTTGAGTGCTCCTATCCTTTTCTCCTTTTCCATCTCCCCAATCATATTCTGAGATGAATGGATAGTGCCTGGTAATTTACAAAAATTGCAAGCTCCTCTGAATATCACGGAGTTTGCTTGATTTACTATTAGTTTCAGAAAGTCACAAAATCCTGGAGGGACTGCTTAATGAATGTCGGATAACAGTTTGATAGAAGCGATAGCAACTGAATGCTGTGTGAGTAGCCATGAAAGTGTTGCTGTTAGCTAATTCACAATCTAACAGCTTTACAGAATGGCGGATTCTAAATAGGAAGTGGTGCAGAAAAGTTTATGTAGTGGCCCATGTGCTCTAAAAAAAAATGCAATGGTTATCTGTAGTGCTTTTATTCCTTTCTGGCTTTCTCGTAAATGAGCTTGTAAATTGTAAAAGTTCTCTTTTTTGAAACAGCCCCACTAATGAGTGTTTAGTCTTTTATGTTCCACTGGTGCTGCAAAGTTGTCAGGATCAAACATATCTTTAAAGCACACATTTAAACATTAGACCTGACTGAGCATATTAATAAGTTTATGGGCTTTTATACATATTGCCCACATTAGCTTCTACCCCTTCATTTTTCTCTCCTCAATCGGTTTCTTTCTCCCTCCCTTACTCTTTATGAATATATTACAACTGAGACAGGACAAAAGTGTTTTTATCACAGGTGAGCTACTCCAGCAGTTATGAAATGGTTCACTACCTGCTTGATGCCAACATAACATCTTGTAACAACTCATACATGTGGTGGAGCAGTGGTTTATGTGAAGTTCAAGCAGAGAATCAATTATTCACTGAGATAAATCACACAGACAACCCACATTCATCTACATATTAGTCTGTAAATGGACAATTTTCATGTAAAATTGTAAATAAACAAAAAGTTTGAGAATTTTTTAATATGGTCCATATCTTGAATATTTATTATTCAAGATTCTGCACTATTTCTAGGTCCCTCTTTAAGTGTAAGACAAATTAGAGATATGGACCGTGTTGGCTGCTTTGTACAGAAGGTCAGATTTTCCACATGCCTAATCTCTTCTACTGAAGCATGTGTTCAGATGACACTGATGGATTTGATCTAAAATGGATCATAAGGTGCTGCGCAAACTTGTGGAGTCCATGCAAGCTTGAGTGCACACTGTCATAAAGGCAAAAAGGGGACATACCAAATACTAGGAAACTCTGAAATTCATATAAATATTTCAAAGATTCTACCCACCAAGCACCAGATGTCCACGGATGTTGTTTCTAGTCGACCCGCTATGGCCATTATTTAGCCCAAAATAGTCATTGAAAGTTGGCCTTCGTTTTGTCCGTCTGACTTTTGTTTTGGACCACATATAGCCTTAATACAGCCATGAAAATAGGATCACATTGCAGCAAGTGGAGCGTTATATCTTGAAGAAAATGTGTGATGTGTTGTCTACATTACACCCACATCAATCTTTCTGAACATTTTTTGAACATAATCACTGCTGTTCAAAAACGCCAATATATTCATATATTCAAATATTAATATGTTTAAAATATGCCATACAAATATTTTTATATAATCGATTATTTATTTATTATATTTTAAATGATTGATCTTTAATGTTTAGTATGAAATTCCCTCTTTTCGTTTCCACAAACTGAAGTTCCTTGTGGATCTGTGGTGGAGTGGTGTGCAACCCTAAGGAGCCCCGACCATGTATTGAGTGCATAAATTAACATACTTTTCAGAAAGTCAACATTTCTGTATTATAAATTCTTTATTCTAATATTTTCAGATACTGGATTTTTGATTTCCATGAGCTATAAGCCATAATCATCAAGATTAAAACAAAAAAAGGCTTGAAATATTTCACTTTATGTGTAATGAATCTAGAATATATGAAAGTTCCACTTTTTGAATAAAATTAGGGGAAAAAACAAACTTGTCCACAATATTCAAATGTTTTGAGATGCACCAGTATAATTTACTGATCCTGAGGGAAACTGGTTAAAGGTTATACCGTATTTATCAATGAGACTCAAATACACAGGCTTGAGTGAAAATTTGGCTTTAATCTATTTTTGCATTGGCTAAGTTGTGTATGCAACTTTGTCTAGGGATGGTCTCTCAATGTCAAAGAGCTTTTCTGTTTTCAAAGCATAACAGAAGACAGTTATGTAATTCATTTGATAGTAACCTCATAAGAATTCAGCAATTGCATCAGAAAAGTCTGAATCAGGTACACCACATGTCTGACCTTGTCTGACTTTGAGTGCTGTGCCTGAGCAAAGAGGAAAAGACACACACACACACACACACACACACAGGTGGTTTTCACACTGGGCACGTCTGCTGTGAATCCGAGTGCCACAGTCTCACTTAGTTCTATCAAACCTCTGGGAATTTGCGTTCATCTTAACGCCAACACAAACGTGCATGGATAATACAACACAACTCACCATATATAGACAGTATCTCACAAAAGTGAGTACACCCCTCACATTTTTGTAAATATTTGATGATATCTTTTCATGTGACAACACTGAAGAAATTACACTTTGCTACAATGTAAAGTCGTGAGTGTACAGTTTGTGTAAATTTGCTGTCCCCTCAAAATAACTCAACACACAGCCATTAATGTCTAAACCGCTGGCAACAAAAGTGAGTACACCCCAAGTGAAAATGTTGAAATTCAGTCCAAAAGTCAACTTTTTGTGTGGCCACCATTATTTTCCAGCACTGCCTTAACCCTCTTGGGCATGGAGTTCACCAGAGCTTCACAGGTTGCCACTGGAGTACTCTTCCACTCCTCCATGATGACATCACGGAGCTGGTGGATGGTAGAGACCTTGTGCTCCTCCACCTTCCTTTTGAAGATGCCCCACAGATGTTCAAAAGGGTTTAGGTCTGGAGACATGCTTGGCTAGTCCATCACCCTCAGCTTTTATAGCAAGGCAGTGGTCGTTATCATGCTGGAATACTGCCCTGCAGCCCAGTCTCCGAAGGCAAGGGATCATGCTCTGCTTCAGTAGGTCACAGTACATGTTGGCATTCATGGTTCCTTCAGTGAACTGTAGCTCCCCAGCGCCGGCAGCAATCATGCAGCCCCAGGCCATGACACTCCCACCACCACTCCCACCACACACTTGTCTTTGTACTCCTCACATGGTTGCCGCCACACACACTTGACATCATCTGAACCAAATAAGTTTATCTTGGTCTCATCAGACCACAGGACATGGTTCCATTAATCCATGTCCTTAGTCTGCTTGTCTTCAGCAAACTGTTTGTGGGCTTTCTTGTGCATCATCTTTAGAAGAGGCTACCTGCTGGGACGACAGCCATGCAGAGCAATTTGATGTAGTGTGCGGCGTATGGTCTGAGCACTGACAGGCTGACCCCCACCCCTTCAACCTCTGCAGCAATTCTGGCAGCACTCATATGTCTATTTCCTAAAGACAACCTCTGGATATGAAGTTGAGCAAGTGCATTCAACTTCTTTGGTCGACCATGGCGAGGCCTATTCTGAGTGGAACCTGTCCTGCAGCTCAGTGTCAGGGTCTTGGCAATCTTCTTATAGCCTAGGCCATCTTTATGTAGAGCAACCATTATTTTTTTTCAGATCCTCAGAGAGTTCTTTGCCATGAGGTGCCATGTTGAAATTCCAGTGACCAGTATGAGGGAGTGTGAGAGCGATGACACCAAATTTAACACACCTGCTCCCCATTCACACCTGAGACCTTGTAATACTAACAAGTCACGAGACACCGGGGAGGCAAAATGGCTGAGGGGTGTACTCACTTTTGTAAGATACCGTATATTGTCTAACTACTGTTGTATGTTTTCTTCTCCCCAAATCTGAATAAGGCTCCTCAGCTCTTCACAACGTTCCTCTGCCACTCATGGAAAACTATGGAAGCTGTGGAAACGCACACATTATCGGCCGTTATCGGCTAAGACACATATCTAGGTTACTTTACTTACTGAACATGTGCAGACCAGAGTACGAGTTGCATTCACATTCACGGGGTTTGACGCACAGTTATAATGCAACCACACTCAGGCCACCTCCTACAGGTGGTCTTGGGTTCAATATCGTGGTGTGCTTCCCGGTCCTCAAGACAGCTTTCAAATGAACAATTTTTCATGCAAACCGTGCTCTGTTTTGGACTAAACTATCAGTGTAAAATCTCACTTAAATGTACATTAATAACTCTTTGGTAATAATCCAAAGCGAAAGTTTTAGTTGCAAAACAAACACATTTTTCTTCATTATTTGCAGTCATTTTTGTGCGTTTGTGTACTTTATCACAAATATGTTCTGAAGATTTTGAGATTTTTTTATTAAAAAGTGCTATAGAGATGAGGCTGATGATTATTTATGACAGATGATCATGATGATGATCAATTAATAATAATTTTCATAATACATCCAATAATAGCCTATGTCATCTGAAAATGAAACTCATCCAATGAAAAAGGGATGATCCTTGCTTGTAACGAGTGAGTTTTGGATGATATTTCCTCCATCATAACCGCAATATTGCTTGTCGCCGTGATGTTATTAAACCCGTATGGATACTTCAGCTGTAATAAGAGGGATTGTTTCTGTACGTTGAGGCTGCTGGGTGATTGGTATGCAGCTCAGCAGGTGTGAAGATATTACCTGAATTATACTTCCATTCGAGAGTCATTGTGTCCCACTGGGTAGGTGCTGAGGTGAGCATTTAAATCACCCCAGAGACATGCAGTGTCTGTGACCTTGCTGTTACACAAACACACCCGTGTCGAGGTATTCAAATTGCTGCATGTGAAAACAGGCGATTTTACTATTTTCCATTCAGTCATTATTGATTTTTCACTAAAGCATGTAGTATGCTCATGAATAGTGGTCAGATTAGTTTCAAGCAAAATTCCCCAAGCTGCCCTGATATCCAAATCCAGATTCACATTAAATCAATGAACTGTGCAACATTCAATTAATATGCATTCCGTAACACCATTGGAGTTCCCTTAGAGGAGCTCTTGGAAAGACAACAATGGCTATATGTCTATCTAGATAGAGCTATGCTTTGTAGTCATGCACTCTGTCCTTAGTTTGAAGATTTGAGGGAAGCATTATTTTGGCTGCTCATCATGGGATGCTGGATGCAGGTATGGGGGCGAGTGAGCTATAATCTGTGGAAAACAGGCTTTATGTGAGAGCAGTCTACACTGCGTGCCTAGAATGTAAAAATGTTTTCAAATAAAAGACATTACACTCACAGGGCTGTATTCACAGTTGATTTCTGCATAAGTAGTGAGGAGTAAACACTGAAACTACACACATAGGTATCCAGATCTTAGACGTACCTGTGTAGGTAGTTAGATGCTACTTGGACAACTGCGCTGAAGTTACTCTCACAAAGAGGAATAGCAGAGGCGAAGGCATAAGCAGAGGCGTGCTCTCAGTTATGCACTTAAAAGCAAGTGCTTTGTGTTTAAAGGCAGTGGTTTATACACTACTGGAAATCTCAATCATGGACAATTCACCTCAACAAAAATCTGACAGCCAGATAATTTTAATAATCTGAATAGGCTAGCCACAATATCTGCTTAAGTGTCTCTATAAGCTATCTCTGAACATAAAAAACTTGCCCAGAGTAACTTTCCCAGAGTCATCAACTCTGACCACAGCCCACAGTGAACATCTGAAGACATGATCAACAATACTATACATGAAAGATCCATTTGGAGCAAACAGTGACACCTCTTACAGTGGGATTAACAAGCACAAAGGCCATGCCTCCTTTACAATGACTAATAGGCACATAGGTCATGTCTATTTTACTAGGACTGACAGAGACTAAACAAAGATAAGGAGTACAGAGGCTATGGCTCCTTCTCTACAACTAACATGCACAGAAGCCATGACTCTTTCACTGGCACTGACAGGCACAGAGGGACATGCCTCCTTCACAGGGACTACCAGCAACAGAGGCCATACCTGCTTCACTGGGACTAACGGACACATAGACCATGCCTCCTTTACTGGCACAGGCACAAAGCACACACCTCTTCACTGGGAAGAATGGACACAGAGGCCATGCCACATACAGTGGGCCCAACAGGCACAGATGCCACGCTTCCTTAACTGGACAAAGTGGGCATTCCAAATTCACTTAGACTAACAGGCACAGAGGCCATGCCTGCTTCACAGGGTCTAACAGGCATATAGGCCAGCCTCTTTCACACGGATTAACAGGCACAGAGGCTATGCCTCTTCCACAGGGACTGACAGATACATAGGCCACACGTCCTCCACAGGGACTAAGAAACACATAGGCCACACCTCCTCCACAGGGACTAAACAGGCACAGAGGCTATGCATCCTTTACTGGGACTAGCATGCGCAGAGGCTACACCGCCTTCACAAGTACTGCCTGGACACTTTACAAATGTGCATTCTCTGTTGATTTTATTGCAGTAATAAATAAAAATATATATGTCACCTCTCTGCTGACAATAAAATACCAGAAACCAAAGAGAGCATTTTTTCCAAACAAAACCATTACAACACATTATTACATCATACTTAAAGTAGCAATAGTAACTTGCAAGGAGGACTTGAAGGTATCATAACAGCACAGAGACCATGTTTTCTTCATTGGGACTGACAGGTATAGAGGCCACAAAAGTTAAAATAAAGCAAGAATACTAGTGAAAGAAAAAGAAAAGGAAATTTTCCACACCTGCCAGAAGATGCTGTCAATAGTGCTGCCGAGAAAGCCTTCTCTGGTGTCAGACGAGAGGAGCTTAGGTCCAAGTATCGTCACAAACTCGTCAAAATCCACTTGTCCATCACCTGCAGCAAGAAAAACGTTTGAAAAATCTGACTTCTTTCCCACTAATGATGCAACCCATAAACTTCCACATTCATAACGTAATAATAATTGCTCAAGTTAGACAGTTATTTGCCCTTGCTAACACAGTGCACATCTAACTGCTGTAAAATACCACATAACCTAAAGGCAAATTTCATTTTGCTATTAATACCACATATCCCACATGAACTCATTATACCTGGTGGTTCTAGCCCAGACAACTTCTAGTCCTCTGTGCTCAGTGCAATGGGAGGAAGAGTCACCCAGCATGAACTTACCTTCTAGAACAAACGACTTTATGAAATCCCAACCTGACATCTTGACTAGAAGGTCTACACTCCTCAAAATCTCAGTGTAACCTCTAGTATTTGAATAATAAATGAATAAATGTAAATGTAGTGTTTCCCTTGACAGAACATGACTGTAGAGGCATCATCAATATTTAAAGAAACAATGGATATTTATATATTCTTTGCTGCTTTCATATTTGTAGTGTTTTAGGGTCTATTTAAATTGAACCCTTAAATTGAACCCTGGTTTGTTTTCCTCCTTGGGGCACAAATCATGCTCAAGTGCAAACCGAAACAAGCGAGGCGAAAGGTGATATTGGTCTGTTATATAATATATATATATATATATATATATATATATATGGAAGTCTTAGACACATGCAAAGAATTGCTGTACAGCAAAGATGCCTTCAAACATAATGAAATAAAATGTTTCTACATTAAACAGAAATACATGAAACAAAGTTGATATTTGGTGTGTTGAGCATTTGCTTTAAAAACAAAATTACTAGTAATCTCAGGTACAATTTGTGCAGTTTTACAAGGAAATTAGCTGGTATGTTTTATTGAGCATCTTTCACACTTGCTTCTTATTTTTGCAGCAAAATACAGAAGCCTTCATTTTTTTGTCTGAAAACTGGATTATTACATAATATGCTCATTCTTTACTTATAAACAAACAGTTTTCTGTAACATGAAATTTTGTGCTGGAAAACTAATGGTTGGAAATCTAACAAGCTTTTGTACTGACTCGATAATATACAAGACATCAAATAAAATTGTATAACAAAGATTGTACAAAACTAAATACAGTGCCAAGTACCTTTGCACAGTACTGTATGCATGTATATACAGTATCTCACAAAAGTGAGTACATCCCCACATGTTTGTAAATATTGGATTATATCTTTTCATGTGACAACACAGAAGAAATGACACTTCGCTACAATGTAAAGTAGTGAGTGTACAGCTTGTGTAACAGTGTAAATTTACTGTCCCCTCAAAATAACTCAACACACAGCCATTCATTTCTAAACCTCTCACAATAAAAGTGAGTACACCCCTAAGAGGAAATGTTGAAATTGGGCCCAAAGTGTCAATATTTTGTGTGGCCACCATTATTTTCCAGCACTGCCTTAACCCTCTTGAGCACTGAGTTCACCAGAGCTTCACAGGTTTCCACTGGAGTACTCTTCCACTCCTCCATGATGACATCACGGAGCTGGTGGATGATGGAGACCTATTGCTCTTCCACCTTCCTTTGGGGATGCCCCACAGAGCTCAATTGGGTTTAGGTCTGGAGACATGCTTGGCCAGTCCATCATCCTCAGCTTCTTTAGCAAGGCTAAAGTGGTCATTATCATGCTGGAATACTGTCCTGCAACCCAGTCTCTGAAGGGAAGGGATCATGTTCTGCTTCAGTATGTCACAGTACATGTTGGCAGTCATGGTTTCCTCAATGAACTGTAGCTCTCAGGTGCTGTCAGTATTCATGCAGCAGCAGACCATGACACTCCCACCACCATGCTTGACTGTAGGCAAGACATACTTGTCTTTGTACTCCTCACAAGGTTGCTGCCACACACGCTTGACACCATCTGAACCAAATAAGTTTATCTTGGTCTCATCAGACCACAGGACATGGTTCCATTAATCCTTAGTCTGCTTGTCTTCAGCAAACTGTTTGTGGGCTTTCTTGTGCATCATCTTTAGAAGAGGCTTCCTTCTGGGACGACAGCCATGCAGACCAATTTGATGCAGTGTGCGGCGTATGGTCTATGCACTGACAGGCTGACCCTCACCCCTTCAACCCCTGCAGCAATTCTGGCAGCACGCATACGTCTATTTCTCAAAGACAACCTCTGGATATTACTCATGCATGTGCACTCAACTTCTTTGGTCGACCATGGCGAGGCCTGTTCTGAGTGGAACCTGTCTTGTTAAACCGCTGTATGGTCATGGCCACTGTGTTGCAACTCAGTGTCAAGGTCTAGGAAATCATCTTATAGCCTAGGCCATCTTTATGTAGAGCAACAATTATTGTTTTCAGATCCTCAGAGAGTTCTTTGCCATGTTGAACTTCCAGTGACCAGTATGAGGGAGTGTGAGAGCGATGACACCAAATTTAACACACCTGCTCCCCATTCACACCTGAGAAACCATTGATAAATATGAGCAAAGAAGGCTGAGAAAAATTGTCTGTGTAGGAAATTGTTCAACCATGACTTCCTGTTTCACAGGGGTATAAATATGAGGTAACCCGTAGAACAAATGTTGGATTGCTGCGACCTAAGTGCTATCTGCATCGCTCTTCAAGGTGCTATTTTACACACTCTTCATCTGATACCATCACTGTCCATTCATATCACTACAAATCTCATAGACTGCTGTGCACTGGTGTTCATTTTAACAACTCTGTGCATTTAAATGCACAGAGTTTTCTCCGTTATCCTCTGAGTCCCCGCATCAGTGAAATCGGTGCTTTTTAATGCAGGCTCTGTAAACAACAAGGCTGTAATTTTATGGGATATTTTCACAGAAGGAATACTCTGACCTTGTGTGCTTAACTGTATAAACAGTCTGATGGACTTTTGTTTAATGAACTTACTCCTTCTGGTTACGGGTTGCTTGAGCTCCCGTGACCCTCTGACAGAGGGGGTGGCATCATTGTTCTGCACAATCAACGATACAACAAGAGTCATGTGGCTATTCCGAAGTTTGATATATTTGAAAGTCAGTGCCCCCGCACCCCTCACTAAGTACTGCCATCAGAATTTGCAGATCTTCTGTCTATGTTGAGCCTGAAGTTTGAGATAGTTCTTATCCTGGGGCACATTAACATCCATGTGGACATTAAAGACTGTAATGACTAAGGATTTTCTATCTTTACTGGAGTGCTTTGATTTGAAACAGCATGTTGACTGTACTACACATAATAAAGGTCACTCATTAGACCTTGTGATTGCAAATAGATCACTTATGTCTTAGCTGTCCACTGCTGATTTAGGGCTGTCGGATCATGATCTTTTTTAATATGGAACTCCCTCACACTAGCATCTCCTCTTGTGTTAATTATCTATTAATAATCTACTACTATTAATTATCGTAAATGGAAATCCATTGATCTCTCTGATTTTACTGACTTTGTTGACTTTTCTTTAAAATGTTTTTCTCCATTTGACCCTCTGGAGGTCAAAATCTCCACGCTCAATACTGTTCTCTTGTCTGGCTTGGATTCATTTGCTCCTATCAAAACACGGTCTGTCTCTTTTGCTCACTCTGCTCCCTGGTATAATGATGAGCTGCACACTAGGAAGGCAGCGTGTCACAAAATGGAGCGAAGGAGGCATCTGTCTGGCCTGAATGTGCATCACCAGGCTTAGAAAGATCATTTGCATGAATATAAGGATGAAATTGTACCCGTTAGGTCCCGTTATTTCTCTCAGATCATTGTTAATAATCAAATAAATCCCAGAAAACTGTTTCATACCAAATTGCTCATATGTAGCAGTTCCCATACTGTGCTTGCACAGTAATAGATTTCTTGATTAATAGATACAGTGGTACCTCTACCTACGAGCAGCTCCATCTACGAGATTTTCGACCTACGAGATGGAACACGGGGCAAATTTCTGCTCGACCAACGAGCTGAGGTTCGAGCTACGAGATGGGAAAATTTCGAAGATTGAAGATTTTGAATTTACAGTAGATATGTAATCGTATTATATGCAATCGTAGGGTGTCCTTGGGCATGACACTGAACCCTAAGTTGCCCCCGATGGCAAGTTAGCACCTTGCATCGCAGCTCTGCTACCATTGGTGTGTGAATGGGTGAATGAGACA
>JAFFST010049720.1:123263-142378 GCA_022414735.1 Noturus placidus
AGGTTTGTATGGGAAAACATGCCTTTTTATATGTAGTACAGTGTTTTGGGGGAATTTTAAAGGGTTGGAACCAATTAAATTTTTTTCCTTTATTTTAAATGGGAATAATTCGATCGACTTACGAGATGATCGACGAACGAGCTAGGTTATGGAACGAATTAATCTCGGAGGTCGAGGTACCACTGTATTAATATGCTTCCTCTATTAGTATTTCTTATTTCTCTGGCTCTTTTCTTTCATATTTCTTCCCACTTGATGTGGTTTCACTTGGAAATGAGGTATCACAAATGAAAGCTGCCACTTCCATAGTTGATCCTATTGAACCTATTTGTTCAAGTCATATTTTGCTTCAATGTGTCCTGTTGTCCTGAGTATAATAAATGACTCCTTGTGTACTGGTGTAGTGCCAGCAGCATTTCAAACTGCTGCTTTAACCCCTGTACCTAAAAAGACAAATTTAGACTTGGACAATCTTAACAACTTTTGCCCCATTTCTAATCTTCCCTTCCTCACAAAATTCTGGAATGTATTGTGGCCTCTCAACTATACACTCACCTCACTGTAAACAATCTTTTTGAGCCCTTTGAACCTGGTTTTCACAAACTCCATAGTACTGCAACGGCATTAGTTAAAGTAACAAATGACTTTCAATTCCAATTCTTCTTGATCTTAGTGATGCTTTTGACACTGTGGATAATTCTCTCCTATTCACTCATTTTGAAACAGTATTTGGTGTCACCAGTACTGCTTTAAACTGGTTTAAGTCCAATTTCTTGAATCGTCAGCAGCTTGTTTCCTTGGATGGATGTTTGCAATTGTTTGATATCCATGAGAGCAGAGTATTCTTTGTAAAATTTTTTAACAAAAGTTCAAAATGTTAAACAATAAAGACAGCCTTCTTTCCTCATATTTACCAAGGGTGCCAATATTAGAGGGCACTGTACCCATTGTCTCTCATTTTACAAAAACAATATGAGTGTGAAGTTCATCTTGTGTGGTAGTGATTTAAAACCCCACTATGTTTAAACAAATCTGTATTGTGTCTATGCAATACAATCAGCAGGTTACAGCAACATGCACTCACTGCCTGTCAGATTCTACCTGTCAGTACAGGACAGATCTCGCCAACAGCAGAAGTGAGATCCAGAAAGGTAGATTCTATATTTATTTATACGACAGTGCTGTTGAATTCTCAATGCTGTTTGGTCATAAGG
The DNA here is from genome assembly GCA_022414735.1 of Noturus placidus. Classification (NCBI taxonomy): domain Eukaryota; kingdom Metazoa; phylum Chordata; class Actinopteri; order Siluriformes; family Ictaluridae; genus Noturus; species Noturus placidus. Next base: position 124,478 of record JAFFST010049720.1, read on the forward strand.
TGTTATTTTGTTTTCCATAACAGCAGCTCTGACAGTTCCAGCTGCAAAGCAAATTCCAGGTTTATAATAATGCACTCATTCTAATACACTATCGTATTCAATTTGTAAGTCTAATAAAAATTGTAAATAAAAGGTTTCGTTATTTAACAAAGAAAAATATATAATCGTTGATAATGTAAAGCGTAAAGTTTAACATTTTTGAAAGAAGTCTTCTGTGTCAGCAGTAAAGTGTTTCCTTTACATTTTCTGATATGGAAAAGTCTCTAGGACAGACACCTTGCACTTTCAGTTTCTCAGGAACATCCATCCGTCCATCCATCATCCATTTTCCATACCATTTATTGTACACAGGGTCACGGGGAGCCTGGAACCTATACCAGTGAACTCTGGGCACAAGGCTGGGGATACCCTGGATGCGGTGCCAACCCATCACAGGGTACAATCGTATACATGTTCACACATCCATTCACACATTACAGACAATTTAGAAATGCATACAGTGGCAGAGGCGGGATATGAAACCCCAACCTCAGAGGTGCGAGGCAAACATGCTATCCACTAAGCCACTGAAGAAAAAAAGCAAAAAATTTAAGTGAAGAATTGAGGCTGGTGAGAAAATTACTGTTTATATCTTCTTACACTATGTAAGTGATAACAGAAACTTATCACTCAAAATTTCAAATAGTTTTTGGACAAAACAGACATTGTGTTCTCCTGGCCACAGAGGAAAAGGACCATTCCAGCTGTTATCAGTGTCAGGTCCAAAAGCCAGCCTCTGTCATGGTATGGGGGTGTGTCAGTGCCCCCACTTGGGTAACTTGCACATCTGTGAGGGCACCAAGATATGTACACATTTTGAAGCAACATATGCTGCCATCCAGACGTCATCTTTTTCAGGGATGTCCCTGCATTTTCCAGCAGAACAATGCTAAACCACATTCTGCCCAGATTAGAAGCTCATGGTTGTGTAAGCAGATAGTGCGGGTGCTAGCATGGCCTTCCTGCAGTCCTGACTTGTCTCCGATTGAGAACGTGTGTTGCATTATGAAGTGCAAAATAAGGCAACAAAGGTCCCTGTACAGTTGCGCAGCTGAAGAAATGCATAATGGATGAATGGTGGGAAATTCCTAGTACTAAACTTAACCAACTGTAGTCATCAGTGCCAAGACATTTAACAAGTGTTATTAAAAGAAAAGGTGATGTTACACAGTGGTAAATAGTCAACTGTCCCAACTTTTTTGGAGTCTGTTGCAGTAATCAGATTTTAAATGAGTATATATTTTCAAAAAGAAATTACATTCACAAAGTAAAACATCAAATGTGTGTTATTAATGTCTTTTTAATATAGTGCAGGGTGAATTTAATTTTCAAATGACTTTTTTTTTTCTTTTTTCATTTTCCATACTGTCCCAACTTTTTTGGAATTGGGGTTGTAGATAAAAAACTACGATGTGTCATTCTTTAATAAATATATAAAAATTTGTGCTGGCACATTGCTGTGGTATAAGAGGAATAAAACAGGAACATGCTGATTTTGGAAAACAATCAACTTCAGGGTGGTAACAGTAACTCCAATTTCCATCACACCATTCCACCCTTGATTATTTTCCTGTGTTATTCCTTAAATATCTGAAGAATTCTCCAGACTTCCAAGCTTTAATGCATAGCACAAACGAGGAGTATGGCTCCATATGCAGATCTCTTATCACAGAAATAAGGCTGGTCACAATATTAAGGCTAATAAAGGATACTATGAGATATAAAGGAAAGAAGACAGACTGGGAGATTTCAGAGAATCAAAGGCTGAGAGATAGACAGAGTCTGAAAGGGGATTAAGTAGAGCAGAAAAGAGAAACTCACCATCCATGTCCAGGCGTTGCATAATGATCGCTAGCTCCACCTCGCTAGGCATATAGCCTAGTGAGCGCATGGCCACGCCCAGCTCCTGTTTTGAGATGAAACCGTTCCCATCCCTGTCCAGCACCTGGAATGCCTCCCGAATCTCTGTGCATATGGAGAAACATTAACAACATTTTCTCCAGAACTAATACAATTAGTGTAGATTTGGTAGTACATGAACACAAATAAGTGACATAAACGGATTTGCTGTAATGGCTTGCTTGTAGATTTACTTTAACTTCACCATTTAACATCAAAGTAAACAGGTTTTTTTTTTTTAATTTCATTTACCGCATTATGCTATCACTTAGCATAATTGGGTATAAGTTATATATGCAGCAGGGGTACACACACTTTTTTGACTTGTGAGCTACCTTTAACATGACCAGTCAAAGAGATCTACATACATACATACATACATACAATATATGTTCATGTACCTTGCATAACTGCATGAGCCCTTATGACACACTACAAATCAGTACATTTTTGGTCAGTACCTTACTCTGATGACGTGCACTGAATAGAATAAGCCAGGGTTTCATAGTCCGGACAGTCGCTGCTGGTAAACAGCCTCAAGCAGGCCTCCAAATGATGATCAGTCATTGTGGAACGGTATTTGGACTTAATAATCGTCTTGTGGGAAAAGGCTGACTCACATAAATTAGTAGAGCCAAATAATGCATTCAAGGAGGTTGCACATTTCCTCATGTTTGGGTACATTTCCCCTGTGAGTAAATTCCAAAACTGTCCATGAGCCCTGGACTTCAGCTGAATGTCAGTCTGTAGTTTCAAAATCTCATCCTCAGATAGCCATTACCACCTGTTTTGGGCTGCATTCCCAAGTAACCCGACTCGGGGAAGCCCGCATCCCAGTGGGGCAGGGGCCGTTACTGGCCTCATACCGTTCACGGGGGATTTGACGCTGGGCTTTTCCCTATTCGCTCACCACTACTGAGGGAATCCTGGTTAGTTTCATCCACAGATCGCCTTCCCTGCACTTGGCAATGAATCCATTTGCGCTGCCAACCATTGTGGGCATGGTATAAATTTGATATCAATTTCGCTCGCTAGTCTTTAGCGCTGGCATGTTTGATCACACGCGTGGTGAGAGAAAAGACGAGATTTCAGACTGGCTGTCCTGTACATCAACACTAACATCTATATTTTTTTTGAATAGCGATCTACCCGCACTTCCTTTGCGATCGACCGGTCGATCGCGATCGACGTATTGTGCACCCCTGCTATACAGTACAAACATCTGGCAACATCAGCTGCATGGTGAGGTAGCTACCTAGCTAGTTTACTTAAAATATGATTGTATGAGACTAATTTTTTTAAATTCTGTAATTAGAACCAGTAGCATTTTTTGCTATCTTATGTTAGGTAAACAATTGTATCATGTAATTAAGACTGCTAGGTTTGCTTGCAGGATAGCTAATGTAAGGCAAACCATCTTGTGTAATTAGAACGAGTCATAATTTTAACTAACTCATCTAAGATATCCTATTTTACTTTGTAAGTAAAACCAGTAGCCAAATTCACTAGCTCATGTTAGGCAAATTTGTATTGTATAATTAACATCCGTAGCTAAGTTCAGTAGCAAGAACACTAATGTAAGGTAAAATATTGCAATGTGTAAATCAACCTAGAGCTGTGTTCATTAGCTAATGCTATCTAAACTATTGTATTGCGTATACATGTAGTCAAATGGTGTCCTATGTTCCCCATAATTCTGGTAACACACATTTAGTAAACGTTTCAAAAGGTTTAATTTAGCCAGGACTCATTTTCCCAAGGCTCTATTAAAACTTTATTACCTTTTAAAATACACCAGCTTATATACACTGTACTATACACTGAATTAAATTAGATACATGCTACATGAAGTCATCAGAGTTAGATTCAAAAACATACTATATTAGTCTTCACCTAAGGAAGCTGTCACCTTTTGAGATACAATGACTCCCAACATTTGTTTAGTTCCCTCAAGTCTAGGCTAATTAAATTGAGCGCTATACGGCAGTGCTGGGGAACAGACTTTCCACTATACTACGTCATATTAAAGTGAATACAGAGCTGGGAACATGTTTTCCATGTTCCCATTATGTAAAGCTGGGGAACATAGGATCCTTTGTCATGAGTTCATTATGTGCTATGTAAATTTGGGGAACATCGGACCCTGGAAACAAAGATATGCTAACAGCCAAATTTGCTAGCAAGCTAATAAGGTCAAATGTCTTAGCAAATGAGGTAAAATGTCTTACTCTTATTAGAACCAGGAGATGAGCAGGCTTGTTTGATAAACAGTTTTAGTGATGCTCAAATTTAACATGTTTCACTGTTTCCGGGACTCTGCAAAGTCAGAATGTTCGTAACTGTTTAACTGACATCCAGCAAATAAATACTAACCTTAGCCATTGTTGTAAGTGTTTGTGCTGATTGTTCACGGCTCCCTTTTTGAGCAGATTCTCTACACGGCAAAGGGGCAAACACAATAACAACAAGAACACCATCCATCTTTCCACTCAGCTCCCATACATCTCCTCATTACTTTTTTCATTTATTTTTTTAAGCCCATTGATGTGATTGGAGTGGAGTGGCAGTGCCATGTGCTTTGTGCTGTGATTATAAGAGCCCTTCCTGCTCATGGCAAAGCCTATGGGAATTTCAGAATCTCATCATTAACATGGCCTATTAGGCGATCTCATCTCTCCTTCAACTCCTCCAGCTTTCCACATGCCTCTCTAATCAAGTGATACAATCATGCTCTTCAAAACATATTTGCATGAAGTACAGCTTTGTCTCTGTATTCTGAAGACTGGCTTTTGCTCAGATATGTACTAGTAAATATTGTTGTTTACTCTTTCCACCAGTTTATGTGATCTCATCACATTACATGATTGTGGATACGGATCAGGTAAAGTGAGATATATGGGGTCAGAAAACTGCAGATAAGCACAATATATACACACCAGGCTACAGGAGCCTTGCACACCTTTTGCTGGTTTTTCAAAATTAAACAACCCCTCCCCCCTGCCCATAATCCCATTATGAATTATACTATCATTTATAATTTAAATATGGTTCTTATAGTGCGATAAGATTTTACTGACGTATCTTCATAAAACACAATTAAGATTGGTCACAATGTTATGATTATTTTATTTTCCTTATTATTCCATATGGAGTTAGCATTAGACAGACAGACAAACCCCTGAAAAACCCCAAGATACACAACTGTCAGCATGATGTGCGTAGTATAAATCTCAAAACTATAAATTGTATCCGATCGCCTGTAATGATAATTACGATAATTGACTTATTGTACGGAATGTGAACATGACCTTAGTCATTTTTGCTGACCTCGAGATTACCCATTGTGTTTACATGCTTGTTTGTTTAATTTGTCACCAACATTTTAGCCATCCACGCTGCTTCTGTCCTCTCGTCTGCTCTATGACTGTCAAATTAAAATTCAATCTTCGAATATCCATCAAATTGATGATAAAAATGCACTTTCGAATGCAAAAACTGTGTGCACTCGATTTTAAGATGTGTAGCAAGCACCATCACCGATTTTAATTAAAACATACTGTTGAAAAAATTATTGTTGAAAGATAGTAACAGTGCACTAACAATGCACTTTCTTCTTTTTTGACAAAGAAAAATCTAGAAAGAATAGTTCTAGTGATTAAAATAATCCAACCATAGTCAATAATGTTGAAGGTTGAGCCGCATAAGCTGCGTGAGGTGAACAGTGAATGAACAGCGGTAAACTGAAGCGCTTTAATAGTGGGTTAATTAACTCGCCCAGACACATCCTATATACAGTGCATCCAGAAAGTATTCACAGCACTTCACTTTTTCCACATTTTGTTATGTTACAGCCTTATTATATCATTATGTGCTGTTGTTTAAAAAATAAATTTGCAAAGATTTCAAACAAACTTCTTTCATGTGGTCATTATGGGGTACCGTTTGTAGAATTTTGAGGAAAATAATTAATTTAATCCATTTTAGAATAAGGCTGTAACATAACAAAATGTGGGAAAAGTGAAGTGCTGTGAATACTTTCCAGATGCACTGTACATATGAGATTAGTCAGACATACACACAAAGGAAAGGAAAACTATATTCTGAAGATAAAATGAAATATTCAGAACATGCACTGAAGGAAGTATTCGGCCAAAATGTAGTCATGTAAAGCAACTGAATCCAAAAGAAAGGACATGTTCGGTTAACATAACTAACAAGCAAGGCAAAAGTATAGCAAGCAGCTTAGCCCAGCAGATCACATTCAGCAGGGTAGTATATGGAGTAATGAACTCTCTGTGAGACTACATTTGATAATATATTTATATAATATATAATATAAAATTTGATAATTATATCAAAAAGTATAAAGTGAAAGAAGGCATTCAGAAAGATTAAATGTTCTGCAGCTCAGCAAAATAAATCCCGGCAATTTAAATTAAACCGTTGTTATATAATGGGTTAATGTATAGAATACTAAAAGCTATGGCTGGCTATGACAGACAGACACACACACACACACGTGCGCACACGTACACACACTCACCATCGAGTTCTTCGGTGGAGATGTGGGATAACTGTTCCTCACTGATCTCAGAGAGCGAGTGGGTCAGGAAGTTGTCTGTGTAAAGCAGCCCTGCTCTCACATGGTGAAAAGGCATCTTCACCCTGAAACACAAACACACACACACACACACACACACACACAGAACATTACGAAACAGACAACCTATACAAATGCAAACCTCACACACACATACACACAAAGCAGTGGCATACCATACAGCAAAACATTGCAACATTTAAAACCTACCAAAGAAGTCATAAGAATGGTATGAAGAATTGAGGCTGGGGTTTGCACTGTATCATTCTTGTATCGTTCTGAACACTAAAAGTTTCATTGCTAAGATATTGGTGTTAGGTTTTATGCTCCTGTCTGAACTCACAACCAGTTATCACTGCCTCAAACCAAAACACTACAATGCTCTTGGTTGCTAGAAATCCTTATACAATCCTCAGAAATGAAGGCTAGAGAAAAAAACCAGGAGAGCGGGAGAGAAAGAGCGCAAGAGAGAGAGCGAGAGAGTGAGAGAGAGAGACCGTATTAGAGGAGTTGCATGTGTGAATACACTCACTGACAGTTTTTTTTTTTTTTTTTTTTTTTAATTATTATTTTTTTTTAACAAATCACTGCTTTTTGCTCAAGCTTTTTAAAACTACACCAGTACAAGTGTACGTGTAGCAGTTTCCCCCAGGACCAGGAACTCAGAACAAAAGTGGAAGCTACTTAGTTGCTCAATTAATCTTCCTAATCTCTTTAACTGGAGGCCACAGGTCTTTAGTTGGCCACAGAGCAGTCAAATGATTAAGAGCTCACCCTTGAGCCCAAAACATACACACATTCTGAGTTAGAACAAGAACAGTTCTCAGTATATACATATCCCCAAAACCCTTATAGACTGAGCAGATCTGGAGAACGTTCCTTACATATTGTTTGGGCAATGACAAATGACAATTCAAATTAAAACCTTGTAAAATTCTTCATGGTTTATATATTACTTCGCATATTGGGCTTTAAGTAGTCATTTTAGATGTCATTCCAATAAACATATTGCATTCCAAAGTTTTGAATATAAAATTTTGTCTAGGTCCTCAATGTTTAGGTTTTCTCTAAGTGTGTATATACAGCCTGGTCCATAAGTATTTGAACAGCCACACAATTTTCAGAATTTTGCCTCTGTACACCTCCACAATGGATTTTTGAAGCAATTGAGATGTGTTTGAAATGTAGACTTTCAGCTTTAATTCAATACTGCATTAACAGTTTAGGAATTACAGTCATTTTTTATGTAGTTCCTCCATTTTCACAGGCTCAAAAGTAATTGGACAAACATAACATAATTATAAATATAAGGATTATTTTTAATACTTGGATGCAAATCTTTTGCAGTCTGCCTGGAAGTCTGGAACCCATGGACGTCACCAAATGCTGGGTTTCCTCTCTTGAGATGCTTTGCCAGGCCTTTACTGCAGCCACCTTCAGTTGCTGCTTGTTTGTGGTTCTTTCTGCCTTCCGTATTGTCTTCAGTAAGTGAAAAGAAGCTCAATTGGGCTGACCTCAAGTGACTGACTCGGCTATTTAAGAACATTCCATTTCTTTACCTTAAGAAGCCCTTGGGTCGCTTTTGCAGCATGTTTTGGGTCATTATCCACCTGTACTGTGAAACGCTGTCCTATCAGTTTTTCAACATTTGACTGAATCTGAGCAGAAAGCAATGCTTTATACACTTCAGAATTCATCCTGCTTCTTCTATCAGCAGTCACATGATCAATAAACACCACTGACCCAGTTCCATTTGCAGCCATATATTCCTATGCCATAACACTCCTCCACCATGTTTGAAAGATGATGTGATATACTTTGGAACATGAACCCTTCCTTTCCTTTCCCATACTCTTCTAATCCCATCATTCTGGTGCTAGATAATCTTGGTTTCAGCTGTCCAAAGAATCTTGTTCCAGAATTTGGCGGGCTTATTATTATTATTATTATTATTATTATTATTACTATTATTTTAAATGTTTTCTAGAAAAGACTAATGTCATTTCTGTTCTTGAGTGTTACCAGTGGTTTTGAGGAAAACCCTCTGTATTTACATTCATGAAGGCATCTCTTGATTGTTGATGTTTACTTTAAAGATGAAACTCCACTTCAATCACATCTTGATTGCTTCATTTCAAATCCATTGTGGTGATGGACGAAAAATTATGTTACTTATTACTTATGATCCTGAGAGTATGTGTTTGCTTTTTTTTTTGTCTTATCCACAAGATCTATGTCGTTGTGAGTTTTTGAACCAGAATTCATTCATGTGTGATTCTCCAGAGACTCCGGTGCAGTGTGTCTCTCATACTCATCTTACACTACAGCACAAATCCACAGCAGTGCTTAATACAGCCATCTGCCTGGCTGGTGTTTGGATATCTCGCAGAAGATTAAGCTACTGCCAAGTTAATATAAAATCATGTGTGAAAAATATACTGTTAACACACACACACCTCTTACAGTATCTAGCACACTGGCCAAAAATAATATAAATAAATAATCAACATAGCACTTTCATAGTGACCACAGTGGGGAAGCTTTTCATTGAGCTGCTCTAAACTCCTGCCTCAAATGTCAATATTTCTGACAGGGGGATTTAGATGTTTGTAGCAGCATGAAGGATAAACTTGGGGATTCTTTCTGTTTTCCCTGAAAGATTTTCTCTGACACGTATGTTAGTTCCTGAGAGAAATACTAATGCTGCACTGGTACTCAGTTACACTCTACATCTCTAAAACAGAAGTGGGATCACCTGAAGTTTTTTTTTTTTTTTTTTTCAATGAAAAGAACAATTTAGATTTTTGATCTCAGTGACTTTGTCCATGGCATGGTTGTTTGGTGGCAGAACGGCTAGTTTGAGTATTTCAGAAACTGCTGATCTCCTGGGATTTTCATACACAACACAGTCTACAGTTTACAAAGAATTGTGTAAACAGCATCAAAATAATTGTGTGAAAAACACAAAATCAAAAAACAAACAAACAAAAAAACCCCAACAACCGATTTTGTTATATCTGCATTGTCATTACATAATTATCCTCTACTTATCTATCTTTCTATCTATCTACCCATCCACCTATCTATTTGTGTAATCTACAACCCCAATTCTGTTTGGCCAGTACGGAGAATACTAAAAAAAAAAAAAAAAAAAAAAAAAAAAAAAAAAAGAGTGATTTGTAAATGTATGTTGACTTGTATTTAAACAAAAAACGTATAAAGACAATATATTTGATGTTTTACCTAATCAACTGCATAGTTTTTTAAAGATAAATGTTTATTTTGAAATTGATGCATGCAACACATTCCAAAAAGGTTGGGGCAGGGGCAATTTTGGACTAATAGCGATTTGACAAGTTGAAATAAGAAGGTGATTTGAAACAGGTGAGGCAATTGTCTAATCATAGTATATAAGGAGTCTCCAGAAAAGGCCTAGTGCTTCAAGAGCAATGATGGGGTTGAGGCTCGCCAATCTGCCAACAGATGCGTCAGTGAATAATCCAAGACTTTGAGAACAACATTCCTCAAAGACAAATCAGTAGGATTTTGGGCATTTCACCTTCTACAGTGGACAATATAATGATAAGGTTCAAGGAATCTGGTCAAATCTTGGTACGTAAAGGGCAAGACTGAAAACCACTTCTGAATGAGTGTTCTCTCTTCCCTCAGACGTCACCATCTTAAAAACCGCCATGAGTGTGTAATGGCTATCCTGACATGGGCTCGGGAATACTTTGGTAAACCTTCGTCAGTCAACACCATTCGCCGCCGCAGCCACAGATACAAGTTAAGGCATCTTTACTATGCAAAGCAGAAATCATACATCAACACTGTACAGAAGCACTGCTGACTTCTCTGGGCTCGGTCTCATCTGAGATGGACAGTAGCACAGTGTAATCATGTTTTGTGATCTGACGAGTCAACATTTCAAATAGTTTTTCGATAAAAGTGCCGTCATGTTCTCCGAGCCAAAGAGGAAAATAACCATCCAAGCTGTCATCAGCGTTAGGTCCAAAAGCCAGAATCTGTCATGGTATGGGGGTGTGTCAGTGCACATGGCAAGGGTAACAGCATTAATGCAGAAAGATATGCACACATTTTGGAGCAACATGTGCTGCCATCCAGAGCAGGACAACGCCAAACAAAATTCTGCCCAGATTACAAGTGCATGGTTACGTAAGCAGAGAGTGCGGGTGCTAGCATGGCCTGCCTGCAGTCCTGACCTGTCTCCGAGTGAGAATGTGTAGCGCATTATGAAGTGCAAAATTAGGCAACGAAGGTCCCATTCAGTTGCGCAGCTGAAGAAATACATAATGGATGAATGACGGAACATTCCGCTTGCTAAATTTAACCAACTGGTGTCTTCAGCACCCAAAAAAGTTCAATTAGTGTTATTAAAAGAAAAGGGATGTTACACAGTGGTAACCACTTAACTGTCCCAACTTTTTTTTTTCAAAAACACATTTAATTCACAAAGTAAAACATTAAATAATGTCTTAGTAATTTGGTTTCAATATAGTACAGGGTGAATTGAATTTTCAAATGACCCTTTGTCTGTTTTTTGTATTTTCCATACTGTCCCAATTTTTTCGGAATTGGGGTGTTGTCTATGTATTTGTCCACAAGCATTTTTGATTAAATGATTGTTTCATTAAAACAAAAGTATATGTACACATTGATGCAGTAATTCCTGCAAAAGAAGACCCAACTATGTATTGAGTGCATAAATTAACATACTTTTCAGAAGGTCAACATTTCTGTATTATAAATTTTTTATTCTAATATTTTGAGATACTGGATTTTTGATTTTCATGATGAGCCGTAATAAATAAAAAAAATTAAAAAAAAAAAAAAAAAAAAAAAAGGCTTGAAATATTTCACTTTATGTGTAATGAATCTAGAATATATGAAAGTTCCACTTTTTGAATTTGTCACGTACCTGACGGGTCGCTGGGAAACAATCACGGGAGAAGGACTAATGACGTGTGGGGGCGTTGTGCAATAATCGTGGTCGAGATGTCAAGCAGGAGTCAGGCGGTCGGGCGAACAAACCAAACGGGAGAAGGCTGAGACGTAAACACGAGGCGGGAAATCGAGGTCGGTAAACACGGAATTCAGACACGGAAAGTAGTGCTTGGTAACGCTAGGAATCACTCACGAAGACGTATACTTCGCGTTTGAGGGCTGTGTGCATTTGGGATTTATACCGAATGACTGATTGAAAACAGGTGCGTGCCCTTAGTACTCGGGAGACGAGGAGCACATGCGTGCCGGCATTGCATTTTGGGAAATGGAGTCCGACGCGGGCTGTGACGTTACAGAGCCCCCGCCCAAAGGGCTCACTCCGGGAGCCGGGCGTTTCCTCGGCCTCCCTCGTGGCCGTGGTTTCGGGAGAGCTGGATGGGCCTGGTGGAAATCCCTGATCATCTGCAGGTCTAAGATGTCCCTCCGGGGAACCCAGCATTGTTCCTGTGGTCCATATCCCTCCCAATAGACTAGGTACTCCACCTTGCCCCCTCGTCGACGTCGAGACCGGATTATCTTTCGGACTTGGTACGCAAGTTGCCCGTCAACCTCTAGGGGGTTTTGAGGGGAGGCTGGCGGCACTGCGGTGGATAGCGGCCCGCTCACCCCTGGTTTAAGCTGGGATACGTGGAACGAGGGGGACAGGCGACTGTGGTGAGGCAGTGCCAATTGATACGTCACCTCGTTGATTTGCCCGAGGATCCTGAACGGACCCGTGTACCTAGGTCCGAGCTTCCTTCCGCTCGGAGGCGCTCTCAGATTCCGGGTAGCCAACCATACTCGATCTCCGGGTACATAGGGAGGATTAGTATTGCGGCGACGATCCACCTTACGCTTGTACATTGCCGAGGTGGCCTTCAGTCGACGATGGGTTTCTGCCCAGACCTGCTCACTCTTCCGGAACCACTGGTCTATGGCAGGAGATGCGGTAGGTTCCGCATTCCAGGGGAACATGGGAGGTTGGTACCCCAACAAGCACTGGAAAGGTGTGAGTCCCATGGCTGAATGTCGGAGGGAGTTCTGGGCGTACTCGGCCCAAGGCAGGAAGGTGCTCCATTCCTCGGGGTGATCGGATCAGCTCCTGATTCACCCGCTCCGCTTGTCCATTGCTCTGCGGATGATACCCGGAGGTGAGATTGGTAGTGACTCCTAACTTGGTCATGAACGCTGCCCAGACACCTGACGTAAATTGGGCTCCCCGGTCATACACGATCTCCTCAGGGATCCCAAAGTATCTGAAAACATTCTGCAACAGTAGTTCGGCGGTGGTGAACGCAGAGGGAAGACCCTGCAACTTTTCCTGTAGGAGAGAGCGGGTGCGGTATACCCCAGGGTGACCCGTCCCATGTACCGAGTGTGCCCAGATGACAAGGTCCTGGCAGTTTTTCTCGGGAATGAACAGGTGCACGTTAGGGCATTCCGGGGGTACCTGGGAGCGTGGGATCTCCTCAAGTTACTGATCTAGCTCCCACTCTAAGGTGCTATGGTCCATCTGGGACCATAACACCTAGCCCTGACGAGAAAGGGCATCAGCTTTTATGTTCTTGGACCAGGGTCTGTAGGATAACAGAAAGTCAAATCTCTTAAAGAATAGGGCCCAGCGTTCTTGGCGAGGATTGAGACTCTTGGCGGTCCGAACATATTCAAGGTTTTTATGATCAGTAAAAATAACAAAAGGGTGAGCCGCTCCCTCCAGCCAGTGCCTCCTGGTCTCCAGGGCCCACTTCACGGCCAATAACTCCCGGTCTCCCACATGGTAATTTTGCTCCGGGACTGAGAAGGTCCGGGAAAAATAGGCGATGGGGTGGAGTTTTGGCTTATCACTGAGACGCTGAGACAACACGGCGCCTACCCCCGTCTCTGAGACATCCACTTTGACGACAAATGGGACGGATGGGTCAGGGAGTCGGAGAATGGGAGCGGTAGTGAAGGCTAACTTGAGGTTCTCGAAGGCTTGCTGGGCGGAGCGGTTCCACTTCAGTCTTCCCGGGTTCCCTTTTAGGAGGGTCGTGAGGGGCCTTGCAATGACACTGAAGTTTCGGATAAATTGCCTGTAAAAATTGGCGAAGCCCAAGAAACGTTGTAGCTCCTTAATGGAGCAAGGAGGCGGCCATTCTGTGACTGCCCTGACCTTCCCCTGATCCATAGCAACCCCCTGTGGCCCTATTACATACTCGAGAAATGATATCTGGTGCTGGTGAAACTCACACTTCTCGGCTTTGACGAACAACTGATGCTCCAATACACGTGCCAAGACGTGACGGACATGCTTCACATGTTCCTCTCGGGTGTGGGAGTAAACTAGGAAGTCATCGATGTACGTCATGATGTAAGTCATTTCGCAAGTCTAGCCGGGTAAAGATTTTAGCGGTGCAGAGCTGCTCTAGAGCTGCCGGGACTAGGGGTAAGGGGTACCTGTACTTCACGGTGCACTGTTTGAGACCCCGATAATCGATGCACAGTCGAAGCCCCCCTCCCTTCTTCTCGACAAAAAAGAACCCAGTGGAGGCGGGGGAAGTGGAAGGCCGTATGTATCCCTGTTGTAGGGCCTCCCGGATATACTCCTCCATGGCCTCCTGTTCCTTGATAGTCAGTGCATAAATCTTCCCACGGGGAGGGGTGGCCCCTGGAAGGAGGTAAATCTTGCAGTCGTACTCCCGGTGGGGAGGAAGTCCCTTGACCTTCTTCTTACTAAATACTTCCAGGAGGTCTTGGTACATCCTCGGGATCTGTGTTGTTTTTTCCTGATCTGGGCTTTCAATGGAGGTGGAGGACAGGGTGATGACTGCGGTTTGGATACAGTTCCTGGCCGCCGAATCAATTAGTGCTTCCATAACACAAGAAACGTGAGTATTGCACTATGATTGGAAAGGTGAATGCCGACTGAATTACCCCAAGTACAACCGGTGGTTCACTTACCCCCTGTGACGAACGCTGTTTGTGAGGGCACTGCCCCAGGAAGTGAATTGTACAGGCATCGTTTTTCCCCTGAACCGTCTTTCGCGTTCCTGCACGCTCAGGCGGGTTTTACCCAATTCCTTCGGTTCCTCGGAGCTTGAGTGAGCCGGTCCCCCTTCAGGACTGCAGGTGCGTGGGCAGCCTTTCAGAAGCCGATCCAGGCGAATGGCCAGAGTTATCAGAGCGTCAAGATCTCCCTCGTCGTCACGGCACGCCAGCTCTGTGATGACATCACCATTTAGCCCACGTTCTTGAGGGCTGGATCATTCCAACCGCTCCGGGCGGTTTTAGTCCGGAATTCCAGCGCATAATCTGCCACGCTGCGTGCTCCTTGCCTTATCGACAATAGCTCCTCCCTTGTCTCTCGATTGTCCGAGGAGTGGTCGAAAACCGTACAGAACCGGGCTGTCATCTTCTCATACGTACGGTTTGCGCCTCCTTCCTGATACCACTCCGCAGTCGCCCAAAGGAGTGCTCTTCCTGTCAGGAGCTCCATAAAATGAACACTCTTCTGCTGATCCGTCATATCAGGGTACGTGGCAAAGAAAAGCGAACACTGGAGAAGGAAACTCTGACAGTGTGCGGGGTCTCCGTCGTATTTTTCTGGTGACGGTGTAGGAGGTAGACGAGGCGAAGCGTGCATGGGGGATTGCGCCGCCTGTGTGAGCCGCGCAACTTGCTCGTTAAGGGTATTGATCTGTGCAGCCTGTTCACTGATCATACGTCCATGTCCCTCGAGGGCAGCTGCCCAACGAGGATCAACTGCTGCTTCCATATTATAGGCAAAGTATTCTGTCACGTACCTGATGGGTCGCTGGGAAACAATCGCGGGAGAAGGACTAATGACGTGTGGGCGCGTTGTGCAATAATCGTGGTCGAGATGTCAGGCGATCGGGCGAACAAACCAAACGGGAGAAGGCTGAGACGTAAACACGAGGCGGGAAATCGACGTCGGTAAACACGGAATTCAGACACGGAAAGTGGTGCTTGGTAACGCCAGGAATCACTCACTAAGACGTATACTTCGCGTTTGAGGGCTGTGTGCGTTTGGGATTTATACTGAATGACTGATTGAAAACAGGTGCGCGCCCTCAGTACTCGGGAGACGAGGAGCGCATGCGCGCCGGCATTGCATTTTGGGAAATGGAGTCCGACGCGGGCTGTGACGTTACAGAATTAAATTATGGGGAAAAAATGAACTTTTGCATGATATTCAAATTTTTTGAGATGCAGCTATATATATAAAATCTGTGAAGCAAATAAATTTGTCTATATCAAATCAATCACTACGTATAGCAGTAGACAGTAACTAAGGCATATCAATATCTGACATGACTACCCTTTGCATTTAAAACTGCATCAGTCTTGCCCTGTCATACAGTTTTTCCAAACAACTTGGAGAACCTCCCACAGTTCTTCCGGAGTTCTTCTTTTTCTCACTTCTTTAAGTTTCTGCAGGTAATTACAGACAACCTCAATGATGATTTTATCTGAAAAGTGGTCTATTACTTAATGTCTTCCTTTCTTTAAAGACATACACAATTCCATGTACCATTTATTTTATCCATACATCCATAAACTATTGTTATTATTAATAATACTAAAAACTACACATTAATCCTTTAGTGTGACCATGCCATCAAAGTACATCCACCAATGTGGGATTCATCTCAGATCTTCATCTCAGAGCTTGGAACCGTCGAAGATCTCCTACAAGCTTTAGAAGAATTTCCACACACCTCCTTTCCATATGGTGGGGATTCTTAACAGAGTATACAAGCAGAAAGGTACTGCTGATTTCACAGCCTGAATCCATTACTATTTTTGTGCTTCAAGAACCATGACTTTCCTCCTGCCTAAGGTTATGCAAAAGTGCCATCTGAACTCAAAATGGGGCAGTCTGGATAATTTCATGGTATGATAATCTGACAAGCCAGTTTCATGATTTCTAGTATATCACCTTGACATTTTCAAAGAGGATAGTGTAAAGGTGCCATAGAACAAAGAGTAAGTATTGTGCCCCTGCAGTTCAATATGTAGTATAGAATTTCTTTTTCTTACAAATGTAGACTACTGTCTTTCAGAAACTTAAAGCACATTGCATGTGGTGCACTTGGGAATATTGCAACATCATTATCCAGTCTGTCACGGTCGTGTATAGGATGCGGATGCAATTGCAGGATTTTTAAATGGTTTATTGTGCAACGAACAAAAACAAGAAACAAACACTAAGCTACGTGAACACTATGGCATGAAACGAACACTAGGACTAAACATGAAAACAAGGGCATGAAACAGAACACCGAGAGACATAGAACAGGAGTCTAAACAATTATATTCAACGAAAGACCCAGACTAAGTGAAAAACCCAACTATATATTAACCAAAACATGAATCAGGTGCAGAAAACCATGTGACTTGCGGTGGCTGATGGGAAATGGAGTCCAGTGGAACTAGGAGACAGCACGATCCCCACAACGGCGCCGGGAGACAGAAGGACGAACAGAGCATAGCAAGGAAGCCACAAAATGTCCACAGCAGCGTACAAAGGCAGCGAGACAGTCACAGGAGGCCAAGAAAGCAAAGCGACCACCCCGGCCGCACGAGAAGGCAGGGCGAAGTCCGCAGACGAACAGGCAGGCAGATCGACGACCACAGCAGAACAGAAGGGCGGCGTAACAGCCCCAACCGAGCAGGCAGGCCGAGCGAAGTCCACATCAGCACAGGAAGACTGCGCGAAGTCCACGTCCGAGCGTGAAGGCAGAGCGACGACCTCCGCCGAGCAGGGAAACAGCGCGCAGTAACCAGGAGTGCAGGAAAACGAAGCGAGGTCCACCGCGAGGCCCGTGAGGGGAGCGAGGTCATCCGCGAGGTCAGTGAGGGGAGCGAGGTCCTCCGCGAGGCCAGTGAGGGGAGCGAGGTCCACCGCGAGGCCCAAGGGAGGAACGAAGCTCTCCGCGGAGCAAGAGGGGGGAACGATGTCCTCCGTGGAGCAGGAAGGGGGAGCGACCCACTGAGCACAGCAAAGAAGGGGAGCGACGTCTTCAGCGTAACAAAGAGGCAGAGAGACGTCCACAGCGGAGCAGGATGGCGGAGAGACGACCTCAGCCGAGCAGGGAGGCAGAGCGACGTCCACAGCCGAGCAGGAAGGCAGCGCAACGTCCACAGCCGAGCAGGGAGGCAGCGAGACGACCTCCGTAGAAGAGGGGAACAGTCCGTCATACGCCGCAGTGCAGGAGGGCAGAGCGCCATCCACAGCCAAGCAGGGAGGCAGAGAAACGTCCACATCATAACAAAGAGGCAGAGCTATAGGCACAACAGGGGAGGGAGGGCAGGAGAAGACCTCAGGCTGGAGCTCCACAGCTGACACCACCTCATCG
>JAFFST010049722.1:16902-28543 GCA_022414735.1 Noturus placidus
ACCCTGGACAGGGTGCCAGTCCATCGCAGGGCACAATCACATACACGCTCACACACCCATTCATACACTACAGACACTTTTTAGACACACCAATCAGCCTACCATGCATGTCTTTGGACTGGGGGAGGAAACCTGAGTAACCGGAGGAAACCCCCGACACACGGGGAGAACATATATATATAGTCTTATAGGAATCTGAAAAAAAATAAAGATGGGATTTAAGTAGGCCACAAGAGTCATGTTGCACAACCAGCAACATCCCATTTCTCCACCACTCAGGTAATCAAGGGCCTCTTTTATCTACACATACATCCTCCCAAGGCAAGGCAATGTCAGCCAGGGTTGTGTGCTTCCAGTAGAGAAGGCCCTGGGATCTTACACAGACATCTGTCGGCTAATGGATCAGACATTGGCTAAATTCACATCCGCATCATTATAATACCACAGCAGGTTGAAAACATAACGCTTCAGACATGCAGACAGAGTCTGGAGTGGTCTGCATGCTTCAAGCTCATGACAGCACAAGAAAAACTACACCCTCAGCAGATCACATTAGCTTGATAAAGAGCAGTGGGCAGCCTTGTTCAATGCATGGAATTATTTATTGTGCGTTCTAGTCCATTCTCATTCTGGGACAGCATTGTGCAGAGGTGCTGAAAAGTCCGTCTTATGGCAATGCATTAGTCAACAACTTTATCTTTGTGCAACAGCACTCTTCTTGTCGAGAACCAATATTTCAAACTCCCACATTCCTCCCCCAAAAGCGAGGGCACATCGGAATTGACAGGTATCTCAAGATTGGGTGAAAGCTGACAGAGCATAAATGATGTATTAATTTCACCATTCTCTTGATAGGAACACTATGGAGTGAACCACTATGGTACATTCATACCAAGAATTGTGTTGATATGATTAATCTGGCCTGTTGTCTGCACTCTCAAACAAATGTGGATATCCGAGATCCCTAAATAGTGTTTACGGTTCTGACGCTTTTAATCACTGTTCATTCTTGAAAGCTTTTCTCTGCTCTCACACAGACAAATCAATAAACCTACAGCATTTTTCGGAACATATCCAAGCACGTATTCATTGATGGATCAAAACCTAAGGTGTTTTCAGGGTTTCAGGACGTTTTTGTATAAATATTGTATTATTGTAATAGTGATATGTGCTATGATGTGATGATAAGATGAAGTATCATTTTCAGTGAAAGCTGTATTAATGCATTATTATTATTTATTATACCACAACATTGTTGAATATTCAAATCTGGAGGATTTTGTTATGTTAACATCAAAAAGCTGGTTTGGGCATTCCCGTTTATAGCTGATATAGAATACATGATAACAAGAAATAACTTATTTCGCAGATGTTCCACTAAATTAAATGTAAAAATAAATAGTTAAAAATTGTGTTGTTGTTGAATAAAAAATTGTCAATGGTGGCAAATTGCTGTCTAATAGGAGGAATAAAACACTTTTGGACATGCTTTTATTGAAAACTAATCAACTTGTGGTGGTTATGGTCATCTCACCACTGATTATTTAACTATGAACACATTACCAGTCATGTTGTATTCCTTACATAGCTATTAGCAGTACCTTCATATTGAAATAAATCCAAATCAATTTTAAATCTTGTTGCATTTCTACTTAATGTGCTATTGCATTATTAACAGGTTTTCATGCAAATCTCCGTGGTATTATTCAACAGAGCAATTTCATATTGTCTTAATGAATCAAAACTAAAAAGCACTCTACAATTTACGATTCATTACCACTCCCCCCAAAACTACTCCCCCCCCCCAACCCCCCCAAAAAAACAATACTTCTCTTCTCAAGTCCTGTAGCTTAATTGCATGTCTTTCAGGCAATTATGGGACTATTATTTCATCGTGAACTTGCATCTACCATTCCTGACAGA
Source organism: Noturus placidus (assembly GCA_022414735.1). Taxonomy (NCBI): domain Eukaryota; kingdom Metazoa; phylum Chordata; class Actinopteri; order Siluriformes; family Ictaluridae; genus Noturus; species Noturus placidus. Next base: position 18,826 of record JAFFST010049722.1, read on the forward strand.
GTGAGCTTTGACATATTTATATGGAGAAATCACATTGCTGATCATGATGATTTCATTCCTAACAAATGTAATGGGCACAATGACAGCGCAATAGCGATCAGGGAATACTAAGGTGGGAATTATGCTATGCTGGCTGGCCCTCAAAAAGCACTTTGTTATTTGTGAAACATACCTCTGGGTTACTCCCTGCTGAGAGTGCTAGCTTGACACATTGCTTTCTATTAAAAGAAGAAAAGGGGCGAGGTGAGTGTTGGCACTTAATGAATCTCACTGATCAATAACAGCAACTCTGCTTCCATGTCATATTACTCAGTGCTGCTTGAAAGCAGTGTAGCTCACTGAAAAGATATTCCACTGCTACAGAACTCTTCTTAGCCTTCACATTCTTGTCAGTACTTAGCAAATGATGTCCCATCTCTTTTGTATGCGTATTTTATTACACCCAATGTATTTTCATGTTATTTATGAGCTATGTTTAGGTAATATTGTATGATGTGAGGATTGTGTGTACACGGGGTTGTGCATGAATTGGAGAAGGAGGGAATTTGATATGGGTTAAAATCAACTTTTTGTTTACAATTGTTCTGGATTAAAATGAACTACAGATCTCTGTAATATGAATATAATATAAATAATTTTTGCAGAGTGATTATAGGGTAGGGTAGTGTACTCGGAGTGTGCAGAGTGATTATAGTCAAGTGTATTCAGAATGTACAGACTGATTGTATTGTAGTGTATTCAGTGTGCAGTGTATATATGGACAGTATATCTAGCCAGTCAGTTGTGTCCCAGTGGCCTTAGCTAAGAGGAGGTCACTGGAGCAGGAAGTGAGGAACGGAGTACATAATGTTTGCAAGGATGATGGGGCAGCACACCGTGAAGACAGAATGTGTGTGTAGGGCTCACTTGGAATAAAAATCCACTGCGGCTGGAGCTGCCAAGCTCTCATTTGGAAGGCCGACAAGAGACAGCACGCCGAGTCACTAATCAAACCAGGCTGACGTGATGCTCTAGCTCAAAGCTCAAAGCCCAAAGTCTTGTTACATCCACCTCCAATCATCCAGCATTTTATAAATAAATAACTAACTAAATAAATAAATAAATAAATAAATAAATCCATAAAAACCTCCTAGGTAAGAAAAAGGGCAGGGACAGCAGAAAGTGTTCCTGCAACACACCTCAGTCTGCTAGCTTTTCCCAGTGGCAGTGTACCTGAGCTCAGCTGATCTACTGTGAAAATATATTTTTTGACTGCAGTCTTCCATGGAAGAGTTACTGACAGTGTTCAAATTATACCGAAATTCTCAGGGGGTTACACATGGAGTCAATGTAGGACCCATGTCATTTGTTTGATGACAGGAAGTCTTGAAAAACAGGAGGTTATATCAGAACTCTCAAAAAGTTACATTTAGTTTCAAAACTTATGACTTTCCAATGTGATATACTATTTCTTCTATTTCTTAGTAGAATAAACAATGTGAGAACTGTTTGAGAACAGGGAGGCCCTTGAGATCCCCTCTCACCCCAGAATTTAAAAGTGAGAGATGGGAAAGAAACAGAGTATTCAACAGAAACTCACATAGACACAGGGAGAAGATGCAAAACTCTTCACTCACAGTAACTGGAATCGAATCCCAGACCCTGAAGCTGTGAGCTACTAACACTACCTACTGGGCCAGCATGCCCTCTGTCTACCAATATCTGATGCTTATACATAAAATAATAGGAAATATAAAGTACTTGTTTAGGGTTCTAAATATCCATATCTCGATCTGTATTTTTATATAAACCCTATTTTTTTTCTTACTTTTTTCTTATTAAATTTTAGCCCTACCACTATTTACTGGAACCATTGAGGAAAAAGCCAGTAGTAGAAATGCCAATGCTGACAGAATGATCTACAAAATTTCTAACAAATTTTTACATATTCAATATTTCCTAAAATATAAACTTACTAATAGCGTAATTTAAACCACTGTGATCAGAACCAGGTCTTTTCTAAGGATTAATTAATGTACTATTTTAATGGCTGTGGTCTTGTTTGTCTCACATGAAAGTAAAAACCTCCCACTCACATTACCTTTTAGATGCCTCCCGATGTACACTTCCAGATACTCTGTGAACCTTTATACCTTTCTGGCAAGCATTCTGAGAAAAACAAATTCATTTGCATTGTGTTGTATTTGTTTTCTTTCAGTCGGAATAACGTATTTGTGTTCAGTTACGTCCCTACTACAATGTAAAGATATATATAAACTGTGTGAGTGACTGTGCGTATCTGTGTATGTGCAAGCTGTAAGATGTGAAATAAATACAACATTTAGTAGCTAATCAGACAGGAGCACAATCTTCAGTATGTCACGACAATCAGTAATGATGTATGGTTGTGTGATGCCAAAGGGGAACATTGCTAGTGTAATAACAATGCTATTTAATAGGACAAAAATAATTAAATAATTCACTGTTACCTGATAAAAACAAAAGAATCAGAGCTCCTTTTCTCACTCACCATTTTTCAGCAACAAAAAAAAAATGATCTGAGATGACAAACATGTTGGTGTTTCGCAAGAAAGTTGAAGCCTTGGAACCTGGTCTGTTTGAGCAGAGTGTACTGATACGGAGGCGAGAGAGCCAGACAGATTAAAGGACTAAAGCACTGCTGCATCACTCTCTTTAATTAAAGATGAAGTTAGGTCCATTGGTGCCACTATCAGCAGTTAGTCAGACTGCATTGTGGGTAATGTAGGTAACCATTACCCAAAGTAAAAATAGACTAGTGTGTGGATGAAATATGTTTAAACTAAAAAACATCAGCCTATTGCTAGTTTATTACACTGAAGAGCACACGTTAAGATTTGTTCAGGGCGGATTTCTCCTGTAAAGCGAACGACTGTTAGAGAGCTACTTTTGGGCCCTTGAGCAAGACTCTTAGCATAAACTCCTTAGAATTTCATTATATTCTGCCTTACTTTGGATAAAACCCGCCACTAAATGAATAAACGTAAAAAACAGCAATACAGCAACATTTAACCGAACCATTATTTGTTGAGGCTAATTAGAGGAGCAACAGCATCTAATAGTGAAATTGAGAAACTGATAACCTTTTTGTAATCTCAGGCTGAAAACTGGCAAGACAATACTGGCAGCACAGCCATGGGTTATAGAGCGCTTGCAATCTGTGCCCTTTCAGGTGGAATGAACAATCTCTGCCAGACATCATTTTTGTTATGAGTTGGAATTCAGAACAATAATTCTCTTTACTCTTATGCAATTCTACTATGCACATGTTTCAGCTGTGAAAGGCTGACAAGACAGAAGAGAAAACAGTAAATAATAATAATAATAATAATAATAATAATAATAATAATAATAATAATAATACACCACAAAAACAAAGAGTTGGTGTGCTGTCCTCTGGAAAACACTTGAATGAATAGATAGTATTTCAAGAAGCCTTGAAATGCTCTCTGAAAGATGTGGAGGAACCACAAGAAATAACATGTTATGTTTTGTTACACAATGCATGAATTCCTTATTTATATAAATCTGTTCTGATTTACTTACCACACTTGTTTTTTTGTTATAATACTGAGTATAAGACATACTATTGTGGTACTGAGTTGTCTGAAAGCAAACAGATCAGGTAAAAGAATATAATGTACCTAAAAGTCAGGACTGATTAGACAGTGTCACATTTTGTTCTGTAAATTGTACAGGCATGTCTGCCGATCTATAAAATCCCCATACCATGTTGTCTGTTTCCCTCTATTGACTGCACTTCATGATTAGATGACAGCTGTTCTGTGTCAACATGTGTCACTTGGCAAAAAAAAAAAAAAATGAATCACATACATTATGTCTAGTTAAAAAAGGAAATGTCTCAGGAGGAAACTCTATATTATTGCTGCAGAAGGAAAAATCATGTGGAAGACTCACATATTTTTTTTCTTGTCATCCAGCTATACACTGAAAAAACACAGGATAATGACATTTGCAGAAGTGGTGGGGTTTTGAAAATACAAATTAAATTGTCTGTCATGGATTTGAGCTGAAACCCAGTGCTCAGGGAGTCACTATTGAAAGGTGTAAATGCAATATCTTTATCAGAGGACCAATCTCACTGATGGAAAGCCAAATGTGCTCAGAGAGGAATCAGTGGAATGCCCACATGGAGTTGATCTATTCAGCAGATGAAGAGTGCTTGATTTGTTTAATCTGTGGCTTCCCAAGTTCAGCAACAGAAGATGTACTTACAGCACATTATGCCACGCACACAGTCCTAATTAAGAAACATGTTGGCACTCACGATGGGTTTGATTGGGTTTTGCTGTGTTTCCAGGGCACACATAGCCTGCATCTCAACTATCTATTAGTTAGATCAAAATAAACCGACCAAATTGTCTCAAAGAAAAATGAATTATTCCTCTCTATAAATGGTTATCAAAGGAAGAATATGTCTGTTGCAAAATAAGCAGCCAAGTGATGGAGATGTGATTATTAGGGCAGTGTCGAGTAAAATAATTGCTAACATTAAAGTCATTAGTCAGTAAAGTGCTGTTACCTCTTCCTGCTGACTAAAAAACAATATCCCAGAGCACATGAGAGCCATTTTGACTTAGCCATAATGACTTATTCACTTTTTTGATAGACCAACATTATGCTGTACAGTATCTTTACTCCTTTTGTTCAAAATCTGACTTCTGGACGTGCCTGACTGTCAGCGGTTTAAAATCCTGTCTCTTCTGCTCGAAATGTCAACAGATATGTTAATTGGAGAATTGGAGACATGTGGGTAATATATAATGTAAAAACAGGTTCGACTGGAATAAATGATCTAGTAGGACTGTACTCTTACTAGCTTTCAAGGAACAAATACATACAAATAAGGCTAAATCTTTGGCTTATTATATGCTGAGACACCACCAATTGTGGTAAGTTGTTACTTATACACAAAATAGTTTGAAGTAGGCTGGGGCTGATTTCTTTCTAGCCCAGATTGTAGATTCATGCATCTTATAGTTGATAGTCATGTCAAGGGATTACACTTTGCGAAGCAGTCGAAATGAAAACAAACATCGTCTCACTAAAGTACAAATGACTTGAAGGGACAAGAGAACTAACTGTACAATTTATGACTATGAAGAAATCCAATGCTACAATGTTCAACACTAATGGTTTCATAATTGTAATGCAGAGATACTGATAGCTAGTAAATAAATATTTTACTTTTTCTTTTTTTTTCTAGCCCTCAATATCCTAAACAATGTGAAAACTGTGTGGAAAATATCTCATCTCCTAAGTCATAAATCTCATAGTGGATTTAAGTGACTAAAGTCTTGAATTTGCCTTTCAATTATTTTCTCAAAGCATGACTAGACCAATTACAGTTTATTTCATTCGTCCATTCATCCATTCATTCATCCATTCATCCATGCATTCTATTTGGAGCATATCATTGGGCTTAGATTTACTAATTGTTCTACAATTTAAGGCCACTTAGATTAAAAAAAAAGTAGCTTAGCCCTGAAACATTTCCATTTTAAAAGTGAAAACATCGGGGGAAAGTGGTGTTAATCTTAATATATCTACTCACACAGTGCTGTAGGTCATTTAGCATGCACCAGAGAATTGTATATGATCATCTTGGCCTAGAATAGTCATAATGCAGGAGAGAAATCTGAGCTCATCTGCCGTTAATCAAAGCCGTGTGCTGAGGCAAATGATCCCTGGACAGAGAAGAGCAAGTGCTGGCCATCAGCACCTCCAGCCAAACATAGCCATCCTGGGTGTTCTTTGTATGTGTCAGATTGTCTATTTTTATCGTCGTATTCCCTGTTGTATGCTTGAGTCTACACTACTTGTCACAAGCTACCCCATGTCTTGGTCTCCGGTTTCCAATTATCAGTGTTAAACTGATTCCTGGCATCTGGAGCCTCTGAGATCACGGACATTTCATGGCATGAATGTCAGACTTGTGGGCCATGGCCACAGTGTATACCACGCATTTAGTGTATGTCACACTCTGAGTGTTAGGCAGTATGTAATTACCCCAAAAAACATCTGCTGTGGATTTAGAGTTAGATTTTTTAATATAAGGAAGGAATATAACTTTGAAGAACACATATTTTGCATATTTTATGGCATATTAAAGCAGCATGGTGTTTTTACATTTACTGAAGTATTAAACACACTTGGATGGGCCCAGTAGCTGACAATTTCACATGACACATATTGGATTTTACTTTGACACTTGTTACTTGCTATTACTTGGTATTTTTTTTTTACATTTAAGAACCATAATGAAAAACATTTTTTTTTCTGTTTGCTGTTGGTGCTATTTTGTCACATTTGGGATCCAGTACTGTAAAAACCAATAAAGGGCTGAAAACATACCCTGATCTGTCCAGGAGCCGATTGGCTGACGGATGGAACAATCATTTCCTGGTCAGGCTTAAAGGGGATTGTATTAGCAGGAGAAGAAAGAGGAACAAGGCACAAAGTGGAATGGGGTTTATGTCCGATGGAGGGTGCTTGATCCGGTCTGCAGGTCACAGCTATTCCATTAAATCTGTCCTCAGTCAGACGGCCACATGAGTCACACTTCTACCCATGAAACATTGAATTAGAAGCCAAACACAGAAAAACACATGCTAATCTTTTAAGAGTAAATGATCATGTTGAAATATTTGAAGATAGAATATGCAGACATGTGGATATTTGTTTCATTGTGTACTTTCTAAATGATCCTGAAAATACCTGCCACTTTATATTTCTGACAAAATATATTCTGGCCTTTTTTTATTTTCCAGAAGGGTATTAACTGAAAATAAACAATTTTATAATGAGTCTTTATTGATCACATATACATTACAGCACAGTGAAAATCTTTTTTTCCCCCCAGCATGTTAAGAGGTTGGGATCAGAGCATTTATATTTGAATAAATGACATGTAATCATAGAAAGCAAGACCTTTTCCATGCTCCTAATTTACAATAAATAAACAACAACAACAGTAACAATAATAATAATAATAATAATAATAATAATAATAATAATAATAACAACTACAGATCCTACTAATAATAAGAATACAAACAAGAATTGTTGCTTTCTGTAGTTGTATATTCACAGCAGTGTTTTTTCCCCCCTTACTCTGAACCTAACTAGTGTTGTAGACATTTTAAAGAAATAGCAGTACGGCATGTAATGGAAGACAGCTTTTTATTGGAGCTGTATCATGTGCTAGCTTCAGGTTACAAAACAGGTTTGAATTTAGCATTCTTCACCAGGAACATGGAGGTGGTTGATAATGTAGGCCCTTAATCATTATGAATAGTTCTAACTCAAATGGCTACACTCACAAAAAGCACACTGGTAGTGTTGAACTGTAATTGAGAGACCTACTACTACACTGGGAAACAGCTACGACTTGTACAGGGAAATTACTGCAGTTATTTAAGCCTCAGCTCAGAGAGCAACCCCTTTTAAACAATTAATAACAGGCTAGAGATCAAATGACACCATCAAAACTGGCAAAGTTCTTAAGCCTTAAAGGCAAGCAGAGGTTCCTGGTGAGTCAAGTTTTATCTGAATCGATGCTTGATCCTGTTTGATTTAAACAGCTTAAGTGCATCTGACTTTCTCCTAGAGTCTGAATTTTAATCTCTGCACAGGTTTATTTCTGCTAAGCTTTTTCACATCTGCTGCTTAAGCTTTTCAGCAGATTCACTCATCAGGCCTATTCATTCAGCACACACACTCATGCACATACACATTTGCATGAGCACATATGCACACTTAGACAGAAAGTAGCAGAATTACAGACATGCCACCTTGTGGTAGGGTACAATCCATGTACAGTAGGGTACAATCCAAATGCTGCTGTTGAGGGACAAAACAACCGATTATATAAGTGTGTGTGTGTGTGTGTGTGTGTGTGTGTGTGTGTGTGTGTGTGTGTGTGTGTGTGTGTGTGTGTGTGACAGAGAGAAAAGTATTTCTGAGTTCTTCTGTTTCTGTGTATATCTCATACAAATTACTGTAGATCGTCAAATGAAATTCAACATAAATCTAAGGCAACCTGAGTAAAAAGACAATATCATTATTATTTACTTAATGATTTTTTAGCACATATAGCCCATGTGAAAAAGTAATTGTTCCCTTATACTTAAAATCTGCTTGTGCCACCTTTAGCAGCAATAACGGCAACCAAACACTTCCGATAACTGAACCAAATTTTGGTCCACTCTTCTTTGCAGAACTGCTTTAGTTCAGCCACACTGGAGGGTTTTCCAGCATGAACTGCCTGTTGAGGTTTCTGCCACCATATATCAATTGGGTTCAAGTCAAACCTTTCGTTTTGATATTTATATAATGTCATTTATATATTATATCATATTTATTTATATTCTACTTTTGACTCATCAGTGTATGAAATATTCTCCCAAAAGGTTTGAGGGTCACCAAGGTGTGTTTTAACAAAATTTAGGTAGCTTTAATTTTCTTCTGGGTTAGAAGTGGTTTTCTCCTCACCACCCTTCCATGGATGCCACTTTTGCCCAGTGTCTTTCTGATAGTGGAGTCATGAACAGTGATCTTTATTGATGCAAGAGAGGCCTGTAGTTCCTTTGATGTTGTTTTTGGGTCTTTGGTGACTTCCTGGATGAGTAGTTGTTGTGCTCTTACAGGAATTTTAGAAGGCCCACCACTTCTGGGAAGGTTCACTACTGTGCCGAGTTTTTCCATTTGGAGATAATGACTCTCACTGTGGTACTATAGAGTCCCAGATTAAGACATTTTAACCAACTTCATGCTGTTTAAAAGTTCTATTTAAGTGTTGAATTGATTGAACAGGGTTTACAGAAATTAGACCTGGTTGCATCTAGTCCAGCTGAACCCCATTATGAATGCAGTTTTGTAGATTTGGGGAATTAGTAACTTTACTCAGGTTGCCTTTGTTTTATCTTAGAGATTTTGTTAAAATTTCTGAAACAATTTAGTATGAGTACACACAAAAACGTGTAAATATTTTTATTATGAGTAATAATGAGTCCCTGAACCAAGGAGGGTTCATGAGAGGGTTCTGCTTCATGAGAATCTCACCCAGCTAGGCGTGCCTGTCTCCACCTGCAGGTGGATCACTGACTTTCTGTCTGACAGGAAGCAGCATGTGAAGCTGGGGAAACACATCTCTGATTCTCTAACCATTAGCACTGGATCCCCTCAGGGCTGTGTTCTTTCCCCCATGCTCTTCTCCCTGTACACTAACAGTTGCAGATCCAGTCACCAGTCTGTCAAGCTCCTGAAGTTTGCGGATGACATCACCCTTATCGGACTCATCTCCAATGGAGACGAGTCCGACTATAGGTGGGAGGCTGACCATCTTGTAACCTGGTGTACTCGGAACAATTTAGAGCTCAATGCTTCAAAAACAGTGGAGATGGTAGTGGACTTTAGGAGGTCCGCACCGCCATTGGAACACATTACCCTCTGTGGCTCCACAATCGACATTGTGGAGTCTTCCCGCTACTTGGGCACCATCATCTCGCAGGATCTTAAGTGGGAGCTGAACATCAGTGCCCTCATCAAGAAAGCACAACAGAGGATGTACTTCCTGCGGCAGTTGAAGAAATTCAATCTGCCGAAGACAATGATGATGCACTTCTATACAGCCATCATTGAGTCCATCCTCACAGCCTCCATCACCATTTGGTACGCT
>JAFFST010049722.1:28806-36306 GCA_022414735.1 Noturus placidus
CACCATGAACACCACAACAAATTCCTTGTATGTGCTAAAAACTGTACTTGGCAATAAAACCTTTTCTGATTCTGATTCTGATTCTGATATCAGTCTTTATGTCTGGCCTCCAGCTGCTTTAAGTACTACACTGCATCTCATCCTCATGGACTGCACAAGATTTGTCAGTTCTTGCTGTGAGATGTTACTCCACTCTTCCACCAAGGCATTTCAATTTCTCCATCCCGTCTGAGGGGACACATGGTTACATGTAATTTTCCACTGCAAGGACGATCAGCTGTCCTTCCTGTCTCCCTGTCCTTCCTGTCTTAGGCGTCTTACATTACAGACATTGCAGTGTATTGCTCTGGCCACATCTGCAGTCCTCATATCTCCCTGTAGCAGGCCTATGGTATGTTCACTCGGGTGAGCAGGAACCCTAGGCATCTTCCTTGTGGTGTTTTTCAGCGTCAACTGAAAGGTCTCTATAGAGTCTTAAGTTATTGTAACTGTGACCTTAATCACCTCATGTGTAAATTGTTAGTGTCTTAAGGACTGTTCCACAGGTGCATGTACAATAATTGTTTATGGTTCGTTGAACAAGAATGAAAAACTGTTTAAACCCTTTCCAATAAAGATCTGTAAAACTTATTTGGATTTTACAAAATTATCTTTAAAATACGGTCTCCTGAAAAAGGGATGTTTGTTTTTTTTTGTTGAATATATATATATATATATATATATATATATATATATATATATATATATATATATATATATTTCTGATTCTACCTTTGCATTTAGTATTTAATACCCAATTACAACAAACATGTTACTGAAAATAACAATCTTGAAATGAACGCTAATAATTGGAAGGTCACCATGCAGATACTTCCTACGTGAGTGCCACTATGTTTTGACCCAGTGTTTGGCCAGTGGAATTGCTCTCAGGGTTAGACAGAGGACACTTTCACAGTGGTTAATGGGCAGTGCTGGGCTCGGTGAAACAGAACCAAGACTTCATTTACAGATCCCTTAGGTAACACAGTGCCGAGGCCAGAGAACAGGGGAGAGCGAGAGGGTGGGAGAGAGGGCAGACGGTCAGCAGCAGCTTCTCTGTGGACTCAGAAAAAAGCCGGCCTCAGAATACACTGCGAGAAGCACGAAACGAGTAAGTTAATGTTGCTCTAGGCATGAGCACAAACTCATCAGTGTAGCTCATTACTTCATTAATCTCAACTCTTTGTATTCTCATATGCAACTGAAAGTTTAAGTTGAGCAGACCCAATTAGGTTAAAAATGTATCTTTATTGACTTTCACTTATATAGTTCAGTTATATAATGCTTTGCAATTGTATGTCAGTAAAGATAAGCAGAAGCAAGTGCAACATTGCAATGTCTCCAGAAAAACTACATTTACATTTTCATCTTTAGCAGATGCTTTTATTCTGAGCAATGTACAAAAATGCTTTGTAGTCTTTCTATAAAAGCACATCCTCTATAAAAGCACATCCTCATGCTAGTTCACTAGGTCAGGGATGAGGAGTACTATCCATCTAAAAACCATGTTGAATATGTTAGTACAGTATGAAAAGAAAACACAACTCAAGGTCCCAACACCCCTACTCCCCGTAACCACCCCCCCCCCACACACACCCCCCAGCAGGTTCTCCAAAATAATATAAGTGAACTGGTAATTGAATTTCTTTACTGCAGCTACTTCAATAAAAAAGTATTAAAAATAGTCGTGTGAAAAAATAAGTACACCCCATGGAAATTTGGTGGCTTTTTCACATGTTTGGACAAGGAAAAATAGCTTTTTCAATTATGTATTCAACAGAAATATTTATAGATGTGATATTCTTCTTTGGAAAAAGTAAGTACATCCTTGGCTTCAGAAGATACTATAGCCCCCTTTAGCAGAAATGACTTTTTGTAGGCATTTTTCATAATTGTCCACCAGTCTCTGACATCGGCTTGCTGGAATTTTTGACCACTTTTTCACAATTTTCTTTCAGTTGCAGATGTTTGAGGGTTTTCTTGCATGTACTGCCCATTTCAAATTCCCACACAACATTTCAATGTGATTCAAATGCAGGCATTGACTAGGCCATTCTATAACCCTCCATTTCTTCTTTTAGAGCCATTCCTTGGTGGATTTGCTCATGTGCTTAGGATCATTATCCTGTTGAAAATTTTACCTTCAGTTCAACTTCAACTTTTGAACAGATTGCCTCACATTATCTTCAAGCACTCTTTGATATGATGCAGAATTCATAGTTGAATCAATGAATGTGCACCGTCCAGTCCCTAAGACAGCAAAGCAACCCAGACCTATAACATTTCCACCACCGTGCTTCACGGTTGCTTCTCATGAAAAGCTGTCTTTGATCAAACATGTCTGCTGTTACTTTGTCCAGACAACACTATCTTCTGTCTGTCTTGTCTGTCCAGAGCACATTCCAAAAGGCCTGGTCTATGCCTATACGCTCATTGGCAAACTGTAGTCTTGCACTAATGTTCTTTTTAGACAACAAAGGATTTTTCCTGGTACACCTCCCAGGGAAAATTTTCTGATTGTTGAAGCATGCACTTTGACACCAACAGTTACTTTGTAGACACAAAGACTTACTAGAAGATCCTGTGTTGAAATGTTGGGGCTCTTGGAGACTTCTTTTTGCATCAGCCCTTGGGCTGCATTTGCTGGGACGGTGTTGTGTGTAAAAAATATGTATTATAAACAGAAGGGATCCTGTAGGATTAGTATGTAAGTTTATTAGGGGTCACTGACAAACTGACCAAGCATGAATATCATATCATGTAATTTTATGAAAAATTAATGGGGCTTGTAGGACTGAAATCCTCCTGAGTATTAAAAGGGGAGAATGGATGATAAAATGGGGTATTCCCAGGGTATGGATACCCAGACGAGGGGTAACTGGGAGGAGAAAATAGCGGATCGGGACTAGGGAAAAATGGAAGCAGGTCAGAACCCAGATCAGAGAAAGAGACATCATCCGTCTGGGTAGAAGCATCCACACATACAAGCGCAGGAAGAATTCTATACTTGAAGGGTGAAAGAAATCCCGCATTGCCATTTCCATTTTCAGAGGGGGTGCGAAGAACATCGAAGAGCACTGTGATGTCAGCAGCGAGATGTGTGATTTGATAGCGTGTGTTGAGGTCCAGATCCAGCCCCTCGATTAATGGGGAAAAAGTGAAATGGCGGGCACCTATGATTAAACAAATTATAGAGGGAGATTGATGAATGAAATTCACTTTATGGGTACTAAAAAAAAAGAGAGAGAGGAGAGGGCCACACATGCTTTTTAGGAAATGCACACATATACACACACACATTACAGTGAAGGACAAATGTTCCGGCAGAATTATAAAACACCCACACTCACATACACACTCTCAAAACGGAAAAAGAACCCTAACATACAAAAATAAAAATAATATTTATAGGTAGATTATTAGTACAGTGTTAGATTTAAAAATTATGACATTATATGAAGTACAGTAAAATCCAATGCTACCATATATATAACACTTACAGAGAATAAATAGAATCTGAAATATAAAAATGTAGACTTACTCATAATGGTCGAAGACGAGGAAAAAAATCTAGTCTCAATGATGAAAAATAAATCAGGAAAATTCAAGATTACAGTTGAAGGAAAATAAGGTCCTTTTATACGAAGAGAACTGGGTCAAAATGCACTCACGTGATTAAGGCCTCAGAATGTTATGAAAATAAATGTGTTTACATTTCTATGGTATTTCAGCCAGCTAGATCTTAAAAGCTATGGTATTGCGATTAGATATTTTTTTGTTTTTGTTCTCTATGGAAAATTCCCAAACCGGTGAGGTATAAATAGATCTCTTGTATCTGTACTGATCAGAATCTCGTCTGAGAATTCTCATTCGAGTGGATTTCGGATGGTGGAACGCAACGAATAAAATTGGACCCTTTGCTTTTTCCTCAGTCATTGGTTTGGTCTTGTTCTTTTCTGTCTCCAAATTGAATCTGTGAGTATCGTTTTCCTAGATGAATTTCTAAGTGTTTTTGGGTAATAGACTAAATTCAATTCCACAACGGACAGTCCTGGACAAATTGGCAGTTGTTTGAACTCGGTGCCACTTGTAGGTGATTTCCTTTACCTCGGAATGATGTACAGTATTTCAAGTAATTTGGAGATCTTTTTAAATCCCTTGCCAGACTCATAATCATCCTCAACCTTTTATCTGAAGACTTTATATAACTCTTTAGATCTTGGAATGATGACACCACACACCTCAATAACAAATGGAACACCAGACACTAGAAATGAGAGCAGTATAAATAAGACCGGTTCCACCTGCACTTCCTAAGCAGGTTCTGAACACTGGCACCCAATCTTGAACACCTGATTCTAATTTTATGGATTTGAAGGTGTGATAAATGTAGGGGTGTATTTACGTTTCCCATGTAACTGATCTGTTTGTTGTTGTTGTTGTTGTTGTTAATTTAAATTGTGAAAATGACTACAAAATGTTTATTTTATGTCACTTGGTAGAGTGTATCACCTTTATTAATAAGTACTGTTTCAAAGAGGATCAAATGTTTGCTTGTCCAAATATGTCAAAAAAGCCAACAATTTCCATGGAGTGTAATTAATTTTTCAGATGACTGTAAATTATCTGGTTTTTATGTTTTAGAAAATATGAAGATTACTATAAAAACCAGCTAAATAAAACAAATACAGTGATCTACCTTCTTTAAAAAAAAAAAAAAAAAAAAAAACACCTACTCCAACACCAACCACTCTCCTTGACCTGTGATGTGTATTGAAATCACTGATTTCACAGACCTGCACCATAACTCTTTGTTTCTAAATAAGTCTCCAGTGTCCTTGGGCTAACTTTCCACCTGCTTTTGGAGTTGTGGTCAGTGTGCTGTGGAATCCTGCCCACAGAAAATAATCTGCTCCATGGGCAAAGCCATGAAAATCTGTATACACAGATACACAAATTGGCAAACAAACACACTGCACACAGGGCACAGACATACAGCAAAGCTACACATATAAATATATGCAATGCTAAACATACTAATCAAACAAAGTGCAAAAACCAAACATAACTGTCTATGAAGCCTGTATTCATAAATCATTACAATTGTGCTTATAATTTTTTCTAAGTTGATCATGATTTGTTATAAGTATATTTATAAACTAATAATGCCTTATAAAGCTCTAAAAATGTAGATAAATCATTATTTGGTAAATATTCGTGTCATCATTTAAAAGATTACTAAACATTAATAACATTACACACTTACAAAAAAGCATGCTTATATAAGCATTGTTTGAAGGAATGAATATGGGCTTCATAGTGTTACAAAGTGTTATCAAGCTTAGATGAACACTTATGATTATTCTATGTAACAGTTCGACAATAATCCATTGATTACACACAACAAACACAATACAAAAATGAATACAAATTAAAAGTGAGCATTGCTGATGTTTTGCATCAATCTTCTGAACACTCTTATTCCTTGGAAATTTCTTTGAAATCACAGTTTATTATGAATATGGGTAATGCTGGTGCTTGTTTGGACCCCTCTGTGAGATGATTTTCTCAGTAATTATCACATACACAAAACAAATCCCCTGAAGTAAGGAATGGGGAGGCTTTGAGGTTCACTCTGGGTAAATCTAGCAGGGGAGATTGTTTATTTCTGTACCTTAATATGCTCTAATGTGCCCAGCAGAAACGGTGTAAATTGAACACATCACAGCACCCGGTTACACAGAAAAGGGACAAATAGATGTTTCTTAAAGCCTAAAAGCAGACAATTAACCATATCAGACAAATTTAGGTTCTTAGACTAATTTCTCATGCTGCCTGTCAGGCATCCAGCCTTAATAATACAGAGTCATTATTCTGCCATAATGACTGACTAAGAGCTGTTTAATGGCAACAAAAATTCTGTCTATATAATGTTATTGATGTGAAAAATAACTTATTATTCGATTTTATGTGACAGTTTATCACTTCACGTATCATTGCAGTCATACAGACTAGTGCTTTTGAAACCAGCAGAATGCATTAAGAAGTTGTTAGGAAAGGATCAGCTTGTAAAAAGTTCCTGTCAAAAGAACAGGGGCGTGATCCATCTGAGAACTCAACATGCTTCTTGCAAGAGAAAAGAGTGACAATCACCCACTGGTGATTATTTGGTGCATCGTAATTAGACACCACCCCATGGGAGATAGGAAAATCAGGATAAAAGGTTCTGAGTTACAGACAAGCAAACGGTTTTGTAAGGTCAGAACAGATTCTAATTATGTGACTGTGGAAACTGAAAACTTTGCTGACTGATCTCAGACATCTTGCCATTCATCATGAAATGAAAACTATTCTCTTACCAACTCCAATGCAAGTCTTAGATTTCTAATCATCTCTCCATGATCTCATTAAAAAATTGCCACTCTATTACAATGGCTATTTTCTATCTTTGACACCTTTGCTTTGTCCAGTGCAATATAAACTATTCTGGTTCAATGTTTTGTTTCAAAGCACTGCCTTCAAAGTCATTTCTATTCACAATCATCTCCACTGTCCAAGTCAATCATCAGTGAGTGACTCCTGCACTGGAATATGCTGGCTGACAGCTGAGAGCACAGCTGGGAGGAAATGAAAGCTGGAACTTTAAAGGGATTGATGGCTATGCTAAATAGACGCAGGGTTCTTTTTGCCCTGAAAAAAAGCAAAAGAAGAAGTACATTAAAGGTATAAGATGGCACTAGGTCAGGATGACAATAAGAACAAGACAAAGGACCATCTGAGGTCTAATGTTAAGTGACAGGGATTTAAACTCACCTTTGAAGGCTTTCACCTCCGCTCAACGGGAGTCCTGTATGTCTAGTGTGATGAGTTCATACAGAGGACAGAGCCACACATGAGTCAGCAACCAAGCTACAAACAGTGCATTATTCATTTGCAAAAAAAACCCTGGTTTTTAGAGCACTTTACTGAATCAGTCCATTCTACTTTGATCAGGTGAAAAAAAGGCATGATTTGATTGTGTTAATTTGAGTGTGTCTGCTTATTATGCCACAGAGAAAAGCCTAATACGAACACACAGCATTATGTTCATAATGACTAATCAAGCAAATCCTAAAATCCAAACATTTCAGCTAATGCTTATTAGTAATTTGGGGTAAAAGCTTTCATCACATATCTTTCATTCCTGATTTGTTTTCATGGTTTTGTATAAAAACCAAAACTCATAACCTGTTCAGGATAACATGGTTTTAAGGTTGTTGTAATGAAATCACAAGCCACAGCCTCCTGCCCCACTGCATGGCCACTTGAAAGAATCAATGTGCCCTTCCAAGATCCCCTGGTGATTAGGGATATTTGAAGGGTTTTTATTAGAGTATTCAATTAGAGACACAAATCTAAGAAACCATAATATTTTCAAAGAGAGTACAATTCTGTAGTTAAATATAAAAACACTAACTCTCG
>JAFFST010049722.1:41278-53429 GCA_022414735.1 Noturus placidus
ATTAAAATGCAAATCAATTCATAAAATTTTTGACATGCATTTTTCTGGATTTTCTTGTTGTTATTCTGTCTCTCACTGTTCAAATAAACCTACCATTAAAATTATAGACTGATCATTTCTTTGTTAGCGGGCAAACGTACAAAATCAGCAGAGGATCAAATACTTTTTTTCCCCCACTGTAAGCGTTATACTCCTTACATGGCATCCAAACAAGTAGGATTTGGAGTCCAACCATATATATATATATATATATATATATATATATATATATATATATATATATATATATATATATGCATTGAGCTCTACTGAAGAGAGCTGGCATGAAGTTGTTTTCAGTTGTTTCTACTTTGTGAAAAATCCTCTTTCCTCACTATTATCTGTTGCAATCTGACCAGAAGGATAAAAGAATAAACGGTTTTCCAAACCACTGTCAGCCAATGCACCAGTCTATGTTTAACATTGCAAGCATGTAACCCAACAGGCAGCAGCCCCAATCCCCCATAAGTCCTGTCTGCTGGAAATCAGGCAACAGAGGCTTGTCAGGCTCTAATCCTAGTAAATGCAGGATGGATTCAGGGTGACTGGCAGGTGTTGCACGTGGCTGATGTGTGTTTGTGTCTGTGTGTGTGTGCGTGTGTGTGTGTCTGTGTCTAAGGCAGTATCTCGGAGGAGGGACTGTCAGTGCTTTGTGGAGCATGGCACGTCTTCATGAAGCACAGGGATTCTCCGAGATATCTCTACAGGATGCGCACACAGACGGATCGGACTGTGTACTGATCGGACTTGCTCCACTCTCAAAACAGACCCATAACTGATCCAGGCTGGAAATGAGAATCTGGTGAGTGCATACAATCTCCATTGTTAGAGATGTAGGTAAAAGTTATGAAAATAAAGTTTGTACATTCTTAACTTTAAGTGTAAATGAGCTCAGAGTTTAAGGACAAATAGAGACACTAAGACGTGCTTAATTATAATTTCAGAAGCAGAGACACAAGGGAGCATGGTTTCCACATAGGTGATTATAGGAGGCATGGTCTCCTGAAATGCAATATATGGAAATAAATATAGCTTGTGAAAATTTGTGCTGCTTATAAATTCCAGGCCACTGTTTCATAGAAAGGCAAAAAAACTTCCTTTTTTTTATCTTATGTGAAAGACTTGGATCCTTTTATGAAGATCCTTTTTAGGAATTTAAATTTCATAAATATTGCTTCTGACAGCACACATAAGTTTATAAAATCTACAATAAAATTACAAAATCTTTCTCACCTAAGGGTCTGATATTAAAAAAAGAAGAAAAAAAGCATCCCCGAATGGATTTTGTGCATAATCAGGTGATGATTGACAGGTGCTGAACAAATTTGTGCTACAACAAATTATGCATGCAATTTTTGCTTTAAATGTTAGTTCTTAGCAGTGTGCTTCCACTATTCATCGTGGATATGCTAAAGCTGTATGGAATTAAATTTGTGCCAAAAGTAGCTTCAAGAAATAAACAAAACTATTCAATGAGGAAGAAGAAAAATGCCCTGAAATGAAAAACAATGAACTGCGGCAAAAGTTGAACAGGGTCTTCAAGTAAACAGCATTAAAGTAAACAGCATTCTTAACAGTTAACACTTTTCTAAGCTTCTTTTCTGACAATCATGGTTTATGAAGTCACTTCCATTTTTGTTTACGCTTTCAAAGTTTTCATTTACGCAAGTTTATGTTCGCCATTCTGACAAAAATCTCACGTGTAGGCGGGGTTTAACTGTGATTTACTCTCATTGGCTCATGTATGAGAGTAAGCCCACCCATAGGTGAGATTTGTGCCAGAATTGTGACATTAAACTTGTGGAATTTAAAAGAAAACTTTGAACGCGTAAACAAAAACTCATCATAAACCATGATTAGTGAAAAGGAAGCTTAGAAATCTGTTCAAAAATGAATGCTGTTTATTCAAAGACCATTTAATTCCATAAAGCTGTACTTTTACACATTACTTGAAAAATAGTGGAATAGTGGGGAAATGTCTTTTTTTTTTTAAGACAAAAAAAGCAGACAGAGAGCTAGTGTAAAAAAAAATTCTTAATAATATAAAACTGATATGTAAGTAGGCTAGCAAGGTGATATATCTATAACTCTACACTTAAAAGTCTTTTTCCACATCATGAATTAATGGTAGGCCTACTTCAGATTCTGGTCAAAGTTAGGAGGCTATTAAATTTAATCATATTGTAGTAGATTCAGTGGTATCATCAAATATTGATGCATTGCCTTAAATAATAGAAATTGAATCGTATCATGTGGAAGCCTAAGGTTTGCTTGCCTAGTTTTAGATCAGTCAAGACTATAAGTAAACTTTATTTTTTGGAATTTACATACCGATAAAGAATATTGTAGTTTTCCTGTGGTACTTTCTTGATTTAAAGATGTTGTTTAAAATTTCTGATTGGTGACATATTAGACACGAATCAGACCTCTGTGGTTCCTCCCGCTCACCGCCAGAGGGCACCATCACCCGAGTACTGACTGCTGTATGACCCTGGCCTGTTTACGCTGTTTTGAACCTTCGCTTCCCTGACTATCTGCCTAACTACTACGTCTCAACCCTGCCTAGGACATTGTGTTTGCCTATAATTGACCTCGGCCTACCTTTACGTCTGTTTACATTTCTTCCTTTAATAACGCCTCACATGGATCCCAACTCCGTTGATCCTTCATTGCAAATAAATTTAAAATCTATAATAATTATGGTCAGGATAGCATATGAAATTATATTTATTTTATGTGTACAACTACACTATAGAAGATCAACATTAGATTAATAGCAATTTAGTACAAAGGGTAGCATGGGAAAAGTGTGTAGGACAATTTACTGCTACATAAGTGCATATTGTTTCTCAAAGTTAGACTTATTTTATGGTACTTGGTGTTAGACATACATTTTTGCACTTCACTTAAGAATGTTTTCCAAAAATAATGTTTCTGGCAATAAATGAACACTAAAGAAGGAGAAGCTCACCAACACATGGATAAAACGTATATCATTTTATTGCCACAATGGTGGTGGAATATATTAAAATTTCTGATGCACTATGGGGGGAAAATCACACTCTGTATGATTTGCGTGCAGATTAACATACAAATGGTGACTGATTACTTTGTGCCATTTTAATTAGCCTTTCGTTTTGTTTTTAGTCCTCATTATCATTATTGTGATTGTCCTGAAGAGGCACAGACCCCATGGGCCCCTCTGAGAGGGGAGGTGAAAGTGTTTGACTCTCTTCACTGTTGTAGTGCAGCTTTGAAGGAAAAGTTAGATATTTCTGGATAAATATTTTCCACTGCTTAACTGTCACTATAATGTTTGTGGACTTGTTTTGAAACTGCTCCTGCCAAGGCAGAATCTCAGATCTTAATAAATCAATCAGCCTGGTATGAGTCCTACACTGAGAGAAAGAGTTACCATGACTACCTGGGTTGAATGTGACAATCTGTTACCTCTCTCTCTCTCTCTCTCTCTCTCTCTCTCTCTCTCTCTCTCTCTCTCTCTCTCTAGTGCAGTATTATGGTTAATAGTAAGTTTTCATATTCTAAGAAAAATCATGAACAACTGTATATGAATAATATATACAGTATAAGAAGAGCGGTGTAACTTTTAATGTTTTAAACAATTTTTCTTAATAGAATTTAATGCAAAACTACAAGCCCTAAGCAGCTTTAATGTCCCCGACAACCTCTGTAGTCACATTTAGCCACTTGTTAACAATCGCCTCTTTTCAGACATGTGAAAGCTTTTTTCAAAATCCTGAGTTGGGAATTTCTGATGCAGGCTATTTTATGTCATACTAAAAAAACATGAACATATACTGAGCTTGTGTTAACCACAGACTTTATTTCAGGCATTTAACCAAAAACCCATTCAAAAACCCCACTGACTTCGGGACGATGGATGTGGAGTACACAGAAAATTTTTCTCATGTTACTAAAACAGCATTTGGTTATGTCAAGGTCACGAGAGAAAAAAAGTAGTGATCACGAGAAAACAACAGAAATAAAATTCATAATGCATGGCCGTTTAGGGCTTTCGAATAAAACAGATCAGACTTCACAAATTGCCTGTACAAGAAATCTGACTTTGTGTTTTCTTAACAAAATTTTGACTTTTGTAAGTTTGACCTAATCCACTACACATTTTTGTCCACACATATGAGTTAGAATTCATCCATCCATCTTCTACCTCCTTGCTTACTCCTTTTCAGGGTCATGGGGAACCTTGGAGCCTATCCCTGGGAGCATCAGGCACAAGGCGGGGTACACCCTTGACCGGGTGCCAGTCCATCCCAGGGCACAATCACATACACACTCACACACCCATTCATACACTACAGACACTTTAGACACGCCAATCAGCCTACCATGCATGTCTTTGGACTGGGGAGGAAACTGGAGCACCCAGAGGAAACCCCCGCAGAGACTACCTGGGTCTCCCCTCAGCACGGGGAGAACATGCAAACTCCGCCCTCACAGGGCCATGGTGGGAATCAAACCCCCGACCCTGGAGGTGAGGCGAACGTGCTAACCACTAACCCACCATGCACCCTAGTGAAAATTCATTTCTTTAAAAAAATAATAATAATAAATAAATAAACTTTTTTATTTATAGTGCTTCCTTTTAACAGTGCAATTGTACATTAAAATATAAAATAAATACTATGTTTAAATCAATATTATGTTTACCTTTTAAGATGTAAGATGTAACCCCTTAAAGGACCTGTTGCATACTTGCATTCTTTACTTTAATAACAAATAACTAAAAACTAATTCAATAACTTTGTCTATATTTTCTATTTAATTATGGGTCATAGTACTTAGAAAATAAAATGCTCTAAAGTGAGTGGCAGGCTTCATGACATTTTTAAAAGCAAATGTCTGACTCAGATACCTTTGTTCCATGCTGTAACATTAAATCAGCTGAAAAGGGGAAAATAACACCAACACACACATTGCCTTACTCAGTGATTCAGTGACGCAGCGCATTATAGAGTGCTCCCTACATATATAGGCTAGATAGATAAATAAATGCTAAGACTGTTCAGTACATCACCAAGAGGATGTGAGTTATTGTAGATGATGTTTAATACTTTGTGTAGTATCCTCCTCTGAGACACTTACACCAGTGAATCAGCATCCATCCCCAACATTTACCCATCTCACTCGCTACAACTGTATGGTAGAACATCTGCCACCTTTTCTGTATATAGTCTACGTTTACCCTTTTTGTACAGTGCCTCAGAATTGCCCAGTCCATTTTATTATCCAGATGGACACCCAGCTGTCAAGATGTATACACAAAGGTAGCTAATTTGTCCCCAGCTCATGCTGCAGCAATGGTATGGATGCATGGAGACTGATTTCATGCAAAATAGATCAGACCTCACAGACGTCAACTAAACTGTACAATATTCCACAGACCACCTCAGGACACATTTATTTAATGACCATTATGTATGTGAACAATAATATTGTCTATTGATTCAATAGTTAGTTCTGGCCCACTAATTTGATTGGATAAGTGACATTCCAAGAGTGTTGATATTTAGTTTAGCAGCACTGGTAAACTTCACTGTATGTATCACTCCACTTGTCTGTGTTTGCTACATAAAATTCCAATTCTAGCAATTGTCCATTACATTGAAACCATATCAGGACAGCAATCAGATTCCAAACTCTCCACCATGACCAAGACCAAAGAGCTCTCCAAGGATGTCAGGAACAAGATTGTAGACCTACACAAGTCTGGAATGGCTACAAGACCATTGCTAAGCAGCTTGGTGAGAAGGTGACAACAGTTGGTGCGATTATTCGCAAATGGAAGAAACACAAAAGAACTGTCAATCTCCCTCGGTCTGGGGCTCCATGCAAGATCTCACCTCGTGGAGTTGCAATGATCATGAGAACAGTGAGGAATCAGCTCAGAACTACACGGGAGGATCTTGTCAATGATCTCAAGGCAGCTGGGACCATAGTCACCAAGAAAACAATTGGTAACACACTACGCCGTGAAGGACTGAAATCCTGCAGCACCCCTGCTCAAGATAGCACATATACATGCCCGTCTGAAGTTTGCCAATGAACGCCTGAATGATTCAGAGGACAACTGGGTGAAAGTGTTGTGGTCAGATGAGACCAAAGTGGAGCTCTTTGGCATCAACTCAACTCGCCGTGTTTGGAGGAGGAGGAATGCTGCCTATGACCCCAAGAACACCATCCCCACCGTCAAACATGGAGGTGGAAACATTATGCTTTGGGGGTGTTTTTCTGCTAAGGGACAGGACAACTTCACCGCATCAAAGGGACGATGGACCGGGCCATGTACCGTCAAGTAATGTTTTTCAGATGGGTCAAATACATTTTCAGACTAAGTCAAATACTTATTTCCCTCATTAAAATGCAAATCAATTTATAACATTTTTTACCTTTTTTCTGGATTTTCTTGTTGTTATTCTGTCTCTCACTGTTCAAATAAACCTACCATTAAAATTATAGACTGATCATTTCTTTGTTAGTGGGCAAACATACAAAATCAAATACTTTTTTCCCCCACTGTATATATAAATAAAACAGAAATGACATCAATGCATTTCTGTAAAACAGAATTGACAAATGTACCAATATGTTGGAGCAACGTCTGGTCCTGGGGTACTTCTCTGTTCACCTGTGTGAGAGATGGGCCTCTCAGTCTGAGGTCCTCTTTGATCAATGTGGTGCCTACAGCCAGTTGACCTCTGCCGAACAGAGACGATCCAGCACAAGCTGAGAAACTATTGATCCCACTCACAGTCTGCAGCACCACAGCACCACATGCCAATTATATGTTTTTGTGTAACGTGCTGTGTCAAGAGTTTTTCATCTTCCACTTTTATAATCAACACCCAGACACAGCCTATTGGACTAGTTTCAAAGATGTACAAATTGGTTGAAAGTAAAGTGTGACAGAATGGGAATCGGGGGTTTGGTTTTATTGTGTCTTATTCTGATTATTGTGATTCCATACATTGTAAAAAAAATGTAAAAATTATTACCCTGTACATTTACAGTATCTTACAAATTTCAATATTCATACTGTAACACTAATTTATGCTTGTCATGAAGTGTACAGAAGCAAGTAAGCTAGCTGTTTCCATCCATCATAGCAAACTAATCAACCAGTACCTTTGACTGTGCCACTAATGTGGTTTCCTCCTAAGTTAGGATTCAATTTATACAATATTGGAGCTGGAATCATTCATTCCCTCAATTGCCACCTCATTTTAACTACCTCTCTCCTTCTTCTCAGTGCTATCACCTCCAAGTACAGATAATTGAGAACTAAGTAACAGCGAGAACTCAGTGAGGATGTTCAGGAGAAAATTATCTGTATATAATACAAGTTTTATTTATTGTTTGACTGAGTTTATTTAACCTGAAAAATGTCAAGTATGCAGAATACTGCACTCTACATTAATCTATATTATCTGTTTAAACTATTAAGCTGTTAGGTAGCTAAATAAAGGCTCCAAGGTGTTCTTCATAGCATTACACCTGGGTTATACTTACCCTGTTTTTCTGATATTACTGAGGCCATAACGTTTTTGTTAAAAGTTAGTACATAATTCGTAGATGAGGGTCTTTTGCTGCTTTAGTGCCCTATAGTGTACATTATTATCTGAAATCATGTTTTCATTCATTCATCTTTAGGGTCAGGGTGAATCCAGACAAAGGAGGGAGAATTGACCTTGGATGGGACGCCAGTCCATTGAAGTCACACACATTCACACCTACAGGCAATTTAATGTAACCAGAGAATGTTTTAGGCCAGTGGTTGGAAACTAGAAAACCCAGAGGAAATTTTTATGAATACAGGTTTAGTATTACAAATATTAAACCATGTTTAGTATGATCAAGAAATATTCAGAATTCAAATCTAAAAATCATGTGGTTGGGGTTTTTTTTTTGTTTGCATGTGTAACAACATGTTGGACTCAGCTGTGTTCTGGTAACAGATATTAAACAATATCACGGGTACTTTCCAGCTTGCAATTTCAAATTCTAATCACCTGCATGGATGAAAGCCACAAATCTATCAGGATCTTTAACAAGAGCCTACTGGGGAAAAAAAAAACAAAACAATAGAAAGCATCACAGAAATTATAAAGGTTTCCACTACAAATTACAAAGCACCAGCTAACCTTTAAAACCATTACCATTATTGGTCCTTAATGGTATCCACTAGACATACTGTAACATGCCACCAATAGAAAACAAGGCAAGGCCTTAGAAATAGGCAAAAAATTAACAGTAGAGACTCACAGGGACCATTACACTTTCCATTTAAACCAATAAAATTTGTTTTATTACCATTACAAATTCTATGAGGGTTTCTATTAAGTTGTTTTCCACAGGTGATGCATAAAGAATTAAAAGCACACATTGTAAGCTACTCAGGATCAAAATATTGTCATCTTTTCTTGTTGGAGAGTTACTACACACTACCAGATTCTAATATGGTAAATGGTAAATGACGCACTTATATAGCGCTTTTATCCAAAGTGCTTTACACTGTGTCTCATTCACCCATTCATACACACACTCACACACCAATGGTATCCATGCAAGGTGCTAGCTTGCCATCAGGAGCAACTTGGGGTTCAGTGTCTTGCCCAAGGACACTTTGGTATGTGGAGTCATGTGGGCCAGGAATCGAACCGCCAACGGTTAGTAGACAACCCGCTCTACCAACTGTGCCACAACTACCCCTGTAATAAATGAAGACTTTTAAAATAATAATAAATCCTTTTTAATATTTGTTTGGTTGTATTGGTTTGGAAGTTTACAATCTTGGATTGGGGGTTCAAATCTCTCTTCAAGCCTGTGTGCTCTCCCTGTGCCCCATGGGCCTCCCCCAAGCATTCCAGCTTCATCCCCCAGTCCAAAACATGCATTGTCAGCTGATTGGCATTCCCAAACTGTCTTTAGATTCAGGGACACTAGAAGACATGCTTCTCCTTGATCCTGTATAGTTTCCAGCCAAGGAAACACACTGTCACTAAGCTGATTGTGTCTTGAAACTCTTAATACCATCTTTACATGTTGATTAGCAACTGCCAACTTATTAGCAGCTTGTTGTGTAGCATATTGTTTTTACTGATGTTTTTTTTTTTACTTTACCTGTATCTAAATATAGATATAAAAAATACACAAGTAAAATTCTTTCATGTCTATAATAACAAATGACCTTACATACATTGTGTAGTGCAATGTATGTAATATGCCAACAATTCTATTATTTTAACCTCAGAGAGATGATTCCTGAAAAACAGCCTGACAAAGTCTCTAATTTTGCAATAGAACATTAGACTTTCTGTCTCAGGCAATTGCTCCTGTTAAAGACCAGAAAATAGGGAGATATCCTATTATAAACTCCCATTATGCCTTTGGTTAGCTATCTAATGATTATTTATAATCATGTCTTATGTTTGCAGTATTGTAAAACAATTGCAAACTGATATCTTGTTTTTTGCTGAAAAGGAATTGAAAACCAATGATGGTGAAGGCCATAAAGATATGCAATTAAATATTTCATGATATCAAACACCATCTGATCAGGAAGATGTGCGAGAAAGAGGCTTTCTTGTATATTTGCTAGACTGTGTCCTACACTGCTGTGTATCTGTGAAACTTGAGATAAGGTGTTCTACAGCCTGTGCCAGCCAATGCTCACCTCAGACACTGCTCTCCCATCAGCCTCTTGTGATGGCAACCTGCACACAACAGCTCCATATTTTCTATAAAGCTGTACCAAAAAAAGTGTGCTTCCTATTTGCATCTGTATTTGAATGTTTAGAACATATTATCTGTTCATTGCAAATAACCTATACATATTCTGTATCAACCACTCTGGCACTCAAGACTTTTTAAAACAATTATTTCTTACCCAAATAAAAGCAAGAAGCTGTTTATAATGAACAAAAAAATAACCAATGTATAATATTTGATCAGATTCAACTTTAGCTGGACAAGCCTTCAAGGATCTGCTGTGAAGCTGGAACGCAGTGCTGCTGCAAGTCTAAATCAGGTTATTTAAGTAGCATTTCATTATAATAATGATTTTATTCAGAGATGTTCTTTTAATAAGGATGGAGAATGTCCATTAAATAAAAATATTTTTATTATTAATTAGTTTAAATAATTACAATTTTTGGATACCTAGCCGAGACATTTTTGCATATCCCGTGCACAGAAATATGGTAGAAATGTGGTTTTATTATGGAGCTAAATGAAGCATGACTTTAGTTCAGACTACTCTAGCAAACCACTGCCAAAAAAAGTGTGCCTCCTATTTGTATCTGTATTTGAATGTTTAGAACATATTATCTGTTCATTGCCAATAACCTATACATATTCTGTTACATCTCTACAGCACACAAAGGAAGCACATCATAACACAGTTGGTCGAGCAGCCCCAAGACTGCTCAGAGCAATGGTAACAACAGCACAAAAAACAAATATCAGAGCTTTCCTGCTATCAGTGAAAGCAACAGATATGTCATGCACTCAATCCACAGCCAGTGGACACATAGACATACATGGAAGATCAAAGCCAGGGGAAAACCACTGCTCAAGCTTGTGTCTGGAGCGCCAGTCAACAGTGGACAAATTTGACCAAAAATCATAATAATAATAATAATAATAATAATAATAATAATAATAATAATAATAATAATAATAATAGTGTGTTTCTTTTTTGTGTCTGATTTTGTATTTGGTTGAAACACATATCTGTTCAATCCAAGGTATGTATTTATCTTCAGTTACATCCTTAATACATTATATTGATTGTTTTAGCTGTTCTTGATGGCATCATGAGCTTTTTACACAATAAGTATTCTAATAATCCTCACAAGCATTTGGAGAATGTCTTTTTAATGCTAGTTTTTCTCTAAAGAGCCTTGCAACATTATTGGCCCTTGTAAGAGATAATTAAATTGTTGCCCTTGACATTTTTTCTTCCAGAAACTCTATTTACTAAATCTCAGGTTGCAAACAAGTAAAAGCTCTTTCAAATGAGCTTTCAACACAAATAGACAGATGGACAAGTCTGATGATATTCTGTATTCGACTAGAGGTCCATCCATTTTCCAGCTTATCCTATTCAGGGTCACAGTGACCGTATCCCAGGGAACTTAAGAGACAAGGCAGGTACACCCTAGACAGGGTGCCAACCTATCACAGGGCACAATCACATACACATTTACACACTACAGACAATTTGTAAATCTTAGTCAACATACAACACATGTCTTTGGATTTGGGGAGGAACCTGGAGTACCCGGAGGAAACCCTGTGTGCGTGGAGGTGCGTGGCAAACACGCTAACCACTAAGCCACAATTTCCCCTCAACTAGAGGTCCATCAATCCATCCAGCCATCGTCTATACTGCTTTATCCTTTTCAGAGCCACGGGTTTACTAGAGGCCATAACTTATAATTCCCTAACTCTGAGTGCCTTCAATTTCAGCAAGTGACATCAAATCAAAATGGTTTTGCATCAGCAGTAAACAAAGTAGCACTTCTTACCTTTAATTGAGTTGTGCTATATATACAGGGTGTCCCAAAAGCCTCCATACATACAGTGGTGTGAAAAAGTGTTTGCCCCCTTCCTCATTTCCTGTTCCTTTGCATGTTTGTCACACTTAAGTGTTTCGGAACATCAAACCAATTTAAACAATAGTCAAGGACAACACAAGTAAACACAAAATGCAATTTGTAAATGAAGGTGTTTATTATTAAAGGTGAAAAAAAATCCAAACCATCATGGCCCTGTGTGAAAAAGTGATTGCCCCCCTTGTTATAACATACTATAACTGTGGTTGTCCACACCTGAGTTCAATTTCTCTAGCCACACCCAGGCCTGATTATTGCCACACCTGTTCACATTCAAGGCATCACTTAAATAGGAGCTGCTTGACACAGTAAGGTCCACCAGAAGATCCTTAAAAGCTACACATCATGCCGAGACCCAAAGAAATTCAGGAACAATTGAGAAAGAAAGTAATTGAGATCTATCAGTCTGGAAAGGGTTATAAAGCCATTTCCAAAGCTTTGGGAATCCAGCGAACCAC
>JAFFST010049723.1:12174-22855 GCA_022414735.1 Noturus placidus
AACAATCAGTCGTATACTGCACAAATCTGGCCTTTATGGAAGAGTGGCAAGAAGAAAGCCATTTCTCAAAGATATCCATAAAAAGAGTCATTTAAAGTTTGCCACAAGCCACCTGGGATGACACACCAAACATGTGCTCTGGTCAGATGAAACCAAAATCGAACTTTTTGGTAACAATGCTCATCAACTTACTTTGTCATATTTCTCACACGTGCTGTCTCCCATACACACCATACAAACTATACACACTCAACAGAACTGCAACATTCAACCGTTTTAACATTCTGAAACCTTATTTAAACATTTTAACATTTTAATAAAACCTCCAGACTTTTTTTTTTAAAGACATTCTTAATGATTTTCTATTTTAATTACTTACTTTTTACTGACTCACGTGCATTCTATAGTATTTAGGCATCATCTCTCATTTAATAAACTATATATATTTTACTGGCAAATGTATTTTAGCCCGGGCTACATCCTCCCCCTTCTGACTGTCTAGATGTCCTCATCTGACACCTGGGGTTTTTCCTTAACCTTGAAGGATATGCCCTTTTTACAGACTCTCCGACATTTAGGTGTGGTGGACTGAGATCAAACTGAATGACCATCCCATGATGCATGATGGTAACAGGCTCACTAGAAGAGTTACCAAGCTGGTCATAGGTCAAGCGTATGACTGGTTTCACTGTTCTCTGGGACTTTCGGGTACTACAAGCTTCCTCAGTCCTTGTTCCGTGGGAAGGGGCTAAGCTTTCTCCCTCTTCTATATCCAGCTCATTAACAGCTTCATCATTCGTATTCTCTCGGTCAGATTAAAGGCTAGCGGGTGTAGGGCACTCAGGGAATCCTTCGCCACCCGTTTCCCTAGCCGGGGGGTCCTTTAAAATATCTGGGCTCTCATGACCTCCAGAGTTTTGGTGGGGTCCGGAAAGATATCTCCTCTCCTCATCTGCATCGAAAGGTCGATTATTCGAAGGTCGAAAGGAGGATTATTGACCGTTTCAAACTCAGAATCTGAGGAGGCTGCATCACTTCCCACTGTTGGAACAACAGTTCTGGATGTTTTATGTTCTTGACGTGTGTGCCTGGATCTGGTAACGGGGTTCTTAGCAGGTCTCATCTCAACGGGAGGGCTAGACATCCTGACAAGATAACTTATGGGTAACAGGTGGTCACGGTGTAGAACCTTCACAGCGCCAGACCCATGCTCCAGTCTGACCTTGTACACAGCACAATATACGGTGTCGCCTTCCAGCGGTCTCGCAGTTTATGTTTTCCTGTCAGCCCAACATTCCGAATGAGGACCCTGTCACCTTCCTCCAGCAGCCGTTCTTTTACATGTTGGACATAGTGTGCCTTATTTCTCAAGTGACTCTTTGTAGCCACCTCGGTTGCCAATTTATAGGCATTCTGCAACTCTCTTTTAATCCGGCAACATACTGTTGACAAGAGGACTCTTCCACTCCATCCGGTGAGATACCAAAACAAATATCGACTGGTAGCCTGGCCTCTCTCCCAAACATGAGGCAATATCTCCCAAAACATGGGGAATATCCAGTAACATTGTTTTTAGTACAGTTGTATGCATGAACTAGTTGACTAATATGCTGGCTCCAGCATTGCTTTTTCTCAGTGTCCATAGTACCAAGCATTGCCAGGAGAGTTCGGTTGAATCTCTCAGGTTGGGCATCTCCTTGTAAGTGGTATGGGGATGTATGAGACTTATGGATCCCAAGCATGGACAGTAGCTCTTTGATCAGTCGACTTTCAAAATCTCTACACTGATCTGAGTGAATCCGTGCTGGGAGGCCAAGACAATTTGTCCAACCTCTCTTCCTGACACTTTCTTGGTTGCTCTGAAGAGTATGCCATCCTTCAACTCCAGTTTTCTGCTTTCCCGAATCAGCAATGCAGTATTAGGTAGAGTGTTTTTAGAATGGTTCAAGGCTCCATTGGTTTCAATTGCTTTTTTCACAGGCCCAATAACTGGGTCCAACTCTTGGGCGGTCTTTAAGTCTTTTGAGCTCAGTGTGTCAAGAACAGTTATACTTAGATTCACAGGACATGCATATGCTTCAGGCACAGGTTTTGCCGAGGCTCCTAGCTGTTCTGCCAGTCTGGGTGGATCATCTGGTGCTTCACTGACACAGGCTCGCCTGCAGATGGCTTTAATGCCTGTGGTTGGGAGGTTGGTCCAAGCTGTATCCTTTCCTGGGGCATGCTGCCGGGAGGTCAGCATCAATATTGTGGCGGCCAGGGTGATACTGAATGTTGAAATCGTAAGTGGCCAATGCAGCAAGCCAGCGATGTCCCGTCGCATTAAGCTTGGCAGTTGTAAGCACATACGTTAATGGGTTATTGTCGGTCCTAACAGTAAACTTAGCGCTGTACAGGTAATCATGAAACTTGTCCACGACGGCCCACTTTAACGCCAAAAACTCCAGCTGATGCACAGGGTAATGCTTCTCTGACGCACCAAGTTTACGGCTGGCAAAAGCTACTGGTCTGAGACCCTCTGGATGCTCCTGGTTCAAGACAGTGCCCAGACCATTCATGCTGGTGTCTACATGCAAAATATAAGGCTTAGTGGGGTCGGTGAATGCCAAGACAGGGGCATGAGTCAGGCACTTAATGATCTTTCTGAAAGCATCCTGACAAGCCTGGTCCCAGCGTTCTCTGAACGGCTCAGACTCTTTAAAGTAGGTTTTGGTCAGCTGGGTCTTCTTGGCCTTCTTCTCACGCCTAGTTGGCGGATAGCCTTTTGTGAGCTCGGTAAGTGGCCGAACAATAGCAGAGTAGTTAGCGATGAATCTGCGGTAATATCCACAAAATCCAAGAAATGACCTCAAGGCTCGTAGGTCGGTGGGCTCTCTCCAGTGTTCCACTATGGCCACTTTCTCAGGATCTGTTGCAATCCCAGACTGAGAAACAATATGACCCACATACTTTACTTGAGGCTGACAAAACTGACATTTGTCAACTGAGCCTTTTAAGCCAACCTCTTCTAACCTATCCAGTACCTTGAGGAGGCGCTGCTCATGCTCTTCGAGTGTTTTTCCAAAGACCATAATATCATCCAAATACACAAGGACTTGTAGGAGATTCATGTCTCCAATGGCCTTCTCCATTTACCGCTTAAACATCACAGGTGTGCCAGTAATTCCTTGTGGCATGCGCTCAAACTGGTAGAATCCAAGGGGACAGATAAATGCTGTTTTCTTTTTGTCCTCCTCAGCCATGGGGATCTGGTAGTAGCCACTTCTCAGATCCAACACCGAGAACCATTTGCTGCCTGACAGGCAGTCCAAAACGTCATCAATACAGGGCATTGTGTATTGGTCTGGTATGGTGCGGCTGTTGAGGGTTCTGTAGTCAATACAGATTCTGATCTTTCAATTCGTTTTACGGACGACTACAATTGGTGAGGCATAGGGACTGCGTGACTCTTGCAGAATCCCTGCAGCTATCAGCTGCTGAATGTGTCATTGCACGTCATCAATGTCTGCAGGTGCCAACCTGCGTGACCTTTCCCTGAAAGGTCGAGGTTCATGCAGTCTTATGTGGTGCTCAACGCCTTTAGCCAAGCCAACATCCCAATCATGTAAAGAGAAAACATGGGGCCTCTGAGCTAGTTTCTGGCAGAGGTGGTTTTTCCATTCCTCAGAAATGGTGGAATCTACAAAGTCAAACAGGTCTGGGTCTAAAGCGTCGTCTGGAAGGTTAGAGGGCTGTACTGGGGTGATTGTATCCACAGCATAGATTTCTGCTATTAGGGTTCCAACAGAGACGGATGTTTTCTTTTGAGACTCATTTTGAATGAGCACTGTGAAATGGTTGGAGTCTATTTCGGCATTTGGGAGCACACCTGGCTGTATTAGCACGCCAGCTGGGAGTGAATGGGAACTGGGTGCATCGATCAACACAATGTCTTTAGATATGAAAGTGTGTCTCTCTACTTTACAGGTGGCATAATACCGTTCACCTGGAGCTATTGAGAGGGGGCCAGGTCCCTGCCATTTCACTTGTCATCAACATCATCCATTGTGCATCATCACATCTTTCTTCACACAGCTCCCAAAGTCTGTGGAACAGAGATGTGTTAGTGCCAACAATCACAGGGACTTGGTTGTAGTGCTTTGGCTCAGGGCATATTAAAGCTAACACAACTACAGTCCCTGTTACTCCTGTCATTTTTTCTGGAAACTCCATCTCCACAACAACGTAGCCTTTGTAGGGGTAATCTGTGTCTGACAATCCCTAGAGACCTAAGATAGAGATGGGGTGTATTGGGATGTTTTGCAGGTGTTCACTATACCAGCTCTCAAAGATAATGGTTACGTTCGAACCACTATCCATAAGAGCACTGCAGCATAGCTCATTGACTTTGATAGAGTGAATAATTGACGGACCCACTAGACCCTCAGGAAAGCGGTTGCCCTTTTCAGGTGCTTCCACCTTATGAATCCTAGCCACACACTGCTCATCTGAGGTGTTTTTTGGACTCTCTTTGGTTCCATCATGTGGTCCTCGCACCAAACGTATGAGCTTGCTGATAACTTTCTGTGCATTCTCTGGAGAAGTGCACCTTAAAGCAATGTGGCCATGTTCCCCACAATGGTAGCAGAAATAGTCGCCAGCTTCTTTGGGGGGTTGCACTTTGAATGGAGCGAGTTTAGTGTTGGAAGCTGTTTTTCTGTATTCGGAAAACTGGGTCTCTCTTGATTGGTCAACTATAGGTTTCACTGACATTACATTTATTTTATCTTCTAGAGCATTCACTTGTTTTCTTAGTAACTGCAGTTCACTGTGCGACTCAGCTTGCTGTCTTTTATTTTCTTTTGGACTACTCGTTGGTTGATCAGGTTGTGGCAATTGCTTGGGGTTAGTTCGCTCCCCCATCTGAATTTCTCTCTGGTGGACCAACTTAAGCTCCATTGCTTTCTCTGCCTGCACTGCGCGCACTTGTGGGCAGTGCTTGGGTGCTCCTAGACTGTGTCTAGCAGACTGGCGGCTCTCTTCTTCACGGATTTCTTGCAACAGGCTCAAGAAGGTAGAGGGATCATCTCTCTGCTCCCCAACCTTTAATTGTAGTAACATGAGGTCAGAGGTTGAACCTCGGATCAGCTGTTCAATTCTAGCTTTGTTAGCTGCCCTAATGGGTAGGCCACCACCTTGCACTGATTTGATGAGGAACCTTTCTAGTCTTTGGTAATTCTGATAACCTCTCACCAGGCTGCTGTCTTAGCGATCTGAAAAAGAAGTAGAGATCTTCCCCTGACTCTGATGTACCAAAGATGCTCTCTATGGCCTGGATATACTCAATAGGACTGGCATCTGAATCAGTCATACGTACTACCTGAATGATCTCTAAGGCTGGACCTTTAAGGCTCTCAAATATTCTTCTTTGCTTTTCCTTGTTGGAGCATTCACCTTCCTCTACCATAACCTTTGCCTGCTCTAGCCAGCTGTCTAGACATTCTTCTCCTGCGGGAGTGGGGGTGACTCCAGAGAAAGTCCTTAATCGTCTGTAAACGCCACCGTCTAGCAGTTTGCTGGTTCTGCCCCATATATCACCAACTGCGCGGATGATAGCTTCAGGGCTTCTGTCCTCGGTTACATTTGGGGTACCCAATTGCTGGATATCATCCATTGTTTTCCCCTCACTCTGTAACAGTCTGTGCATTTTCTCCATAAACTCATCTGAGCTGCCAGTATCTGGAGGTGCTTTGTAGTGCAATGTGCTCCATGCGTCACCACCCATTATTGGCATGACCTCTAATGGTATCTTAGCGGGGTCAATCACTTCACGGCACTCTCATAACACCATTAGGGATTGATGCTGAGAGTGAAACATTTTACCTCTTACTCTCACTCTGCCCAATACTTTGATAGTTTCTGCTGTCTCTTCTATAGTTGCAACTGTAGTACTTTCAGGTAGTCCATATAATAACAGGGCATGTTCGACATCTAAACCCTCTCCTCTGCACCAATTAACCAACTCAAGCTGTGATGGACTGCAAGTTTTGCTGGCCATATTTGCAACGTGTTAAAATAAGTTACTGCTTGTTCACAATGTTACCAAAATTGTTACTGGATGAAGGTAAGGAACAATCCCAGCGGTGCCTCCAATTGTGTAACACCCGTCCCATGTGATGGTATAATGTTGCCTAACTTTTTCTTGTATAAAGGTCACTATGGGCGGGGCCCTGGGAACAGTTTCATAATTTGGCGCTGTAACCGGCACTACTTATTCTAGTAAATGAAAATAATAGAAACCTTCACCCAATTACTCTCAAATGGGAAAAAACTAGCGGTGCCTCCAATTGTGTGAACGCGAGATAATATATATTTATACCCCTCCTGGCTGTACACTGTAGACCAAATAACATATGTCTGTTTAAACGGTACTGCAACAGGAATGTACTCAAATGAAAAAAATACCACCAATATGCTTTAGTAGAAGAAGCACAAATATTTAATTAATTCAGCAGTAACAAAAGAAACACAAATTCCCCTTTAACTGAAAATAACTTGAAATAATACCTTTAACAAATATAGCCGAATTAAAATACCAATTCAAAAGACTCAGAAGATAAAACCTAAAACCCTTGTTAGTAAGTCTTCGGTAAACCCTTATATGTCTTGTTGCATTGTACTCTATATAACCAGTAAATTCCCTCAGTAAGTGTCAAACACAACCACTGTGCTGTGGGCCCACACTCACACACACACACACACACACACACATACACACACAAAGTTATTAGTACTCACGACCTCGGAGAATGAGCAAGGGTTTGAGATTGTGAGGGAATGGGACGATGGTCTCGGGCAGCACACAGCAGAAGCTCGCAAACGGAGAAACGCAGCTCAGGAAAAAAAAAAAAAAAAAAGAAAGACAGCAGTCGATCATATCACACTGGAAGGGGAAAACAGTCCTCCATCATGGTCCACGGGAACTTTCCCTTTTTACAGCCACAATGTCTTGTAGATCACAAAAGTCCAACACTCAGGGTAACTGGTCATCAACCACAGGTTAGGAACAAATTGCTCTCGTACAATGTCTACGGTTTACATCAACTGAGTGAACACGTCTCCCTTGTTCTCCGATGTCTGGGATCTGAGTCAGCTACCGTTAAGTCCCACCCCTTTACTTGGGAATGAATTTGGATTGGTTGTCACGGTATACATTCCCATCAGGGTACAGAAAATCAACGATTGACATGTCACCGGTTCATCAACTTAGTTTGTCATATTTCTCACACGTGCTGTCTCCCATACACACAATACAAACTATACACACTCAACAGAACTGCAACATTCAACCGTTTTAACATTCTGAAACCTTATTTAAACATTTTAACCTTTTAATAAAATGTCCAGACTTTTTTTTAAAGACATTCTTAATAATTTTCTATTTTAATTACTTACTTTTTACTGACTCACGTGCATTCTATAGTATTTAGGCATCGTCTCTCATTTAATAAACTATATATATTTTACTGGCAAAGGTATTTTAGCCCGGGCTAAATATATACATATTGTCCAGGCTCAGTGTTGTCTCACTTCTTGTCTTTCTCCTAAAAAACTTTTTTTGACATGCAATTTTAAGAGAGTTCTAAAGGTCTTGTAATTGACACTGACTGGCTTTTATAAACCTCAAGTCATAAAAAGTAGCTGTTACAAGTACTATATTGTCAATATTTAAATGTAGCTTCACATTTTCCAAAGAGTTCTTTTTTCTTTGAGAGAGAGAGAGAGAGAGAGATTCACTCAATTTTTTATCCCTGCATGTCAGAAAGAGAGCCTGCATCTCTCTACACTAGAATGGCCATGTAAAACAATCTGCAGTAATAAATATATCAATGCATATTTTTCCAGGTCTAAAAATGTCCAAGAGTGTCTGCATTCCCCAGTGGGTTTAGCAGTACACATCTGTTGTGAAGAGATTTCACAGTCACCTTGTTTTGTGCTTGTAAGCCCATGACAACGGAGTGATAATCGCCAAGCGCCATTAATTGAAAGATTAAGTAGAAAAGAGTGCTCCCTGTCTTCCCAGAGTGATCCCCAATGAGAACACCACATCCCAGAATTAGATTCATCTTCTATTCAATTCAATTCAGTTTGATTTAGATAGCACTTTTAACAATAGACATGGTCACAAAGCAGCTTTAAAGAAATCCAGATATGAATTTACTGTAAATCCCTAATGAACAGGCCAGAGGTGACAGCGGCAAGAAAAAACACCCTGAGACAACATGAAAGGAAGGAACATCTTCTAAAGGAAGAAACCTTTAGAAGAACCTCACTCAAAAGGCAGCCCATCCTATCATTTGTGACATTGAATAGTGGAATTATACACCAATCAGCCATAACATTAAAGCCAGTCTAATATTGTGTAGATCCTCCTTGTGCCACCAAAACAGCTCTGAACCATCAAGGCATGGACTCCATGTGGTGTGGTATCTGACACCAAGACATTAGCAGCAAATCATTTAAGTCATGTAATTGCGAGGTGTAGCCTCTATGGATCGCACTTGTTTTTCCAGCACATTCCACAGATGCTTGATCATATTGAGATCTGGGGAATTCTGCTGAAAGAGGCCATAGCGATTAGGGAATAGTGTTGCCATGAAGGGGTGTCCAGTACTTGGCCTGCAACAATCTTTCGTTAGGTGGAACATGTCAAAGTAACATCCACATGAATGGCAGGACCCAGGGTTTCCCAGCAGAACATCACACTGCCTTGGGCAGCTTGTCTTCTTCCCGTATTGCACCCTGGTGCCACCTCTCCACCCAAGTAAGTGATGTACACGCACCCAGCCATCCACATGATGTAAAATAAAATGTGATTCATCAGACCAGGCCACCTTCTTGCATTGCTTCCTGGTCCAGTTCTGATGCTCACGTGCCCATTATAGATGCTTTTGGTGATGGATAGGCATCAGCATGAGTACTCTAATCAGTCTGGAACTATGCAGATAATCAATGTTATTCACTTAACAGTGGTTTTATTGTTATAAAATCTTTAGGATATACATGTAGGACTATCCACAGCATCAGAAACCAAGCATCAGGATGAATCAAGGCTGTCCAGAGGGGGAAAAAGAGCTGTGTGTTTCCTTCAAAATGGAGGAGGTCTTTATGGCAACAATGTCACTATATGTAAATATGTTAGTAGTGAAAGCAAGATCTATGACTTTTTCTATTATGTAAGAAAGATGAAAAGAGACTCCAAACTTGCCTTGGGAGGAACAAAAACATTTAGGCTAAAGGGACAATTTTGTAAAAGTAAAATTTTGTTCTGTTAAATCAATTTCTTTAAAACATGCATATATCCAATTTCAATCATCACATTTAATCTTTAAATATCATTTCATTATTTGCAGAATATCAGTGATTAAATGCTATTACGCATTAAATATTAGTATTAAGGCAACTTTAGGGTTGAGAATTATGAAGACTTCAGTAAATTTTGGTTGGCAACTAAGGCCAAGACTTCTGTGTACACATATCTGCCAGCATGTAAGAGCGTCATGGGAGGACACTCACATATGCGTCTACCTTCATGCTTACATGAAACACGAGCATGGAGTACACTAGGGGGCAGTGTCACATGTACCAAACAAGAATGTTCAGTGTTTTTCACTGTAGGAATTAAAGAATGGAAGACAACATTGCTGTAACATTGTTTCGGAAAGTACTGGAGGAAACAATCAATTGTAAATCATGTCAATTCATACTGAAATTGTTTCTGAAGTGTTTTCACTCATCTGTCAAGCAGTATCAACAGGTACATGAACTGAAGTACTGCGATTTAACTACTGCTTAAATTCACGATTCTCACAAACACAGAACAAATTATGCTTTTTTGCTTTTAAAATTGAGTTGCTATGGTTTACATCACCTACTTTATGTAAATGGTAAATGGCGCACTTATATAGTGCTTTTATCCAAAGTTATTTGTGTCTAATTCACCCATTCACACACACACTCACACCAATGGTAGCAGAGCTGCCATGCAATGTGCTAGCTTGCCATCGGGGAAAACTTGGGGTTCAGTGTCTTGCCCAAGGACACTTCAGTAGGTTGAGTCGCATGGGCCGGGAATCGAACCACCAACCCTACGATTAGTGGACAACCTGCACCACAACGGCCCTGTCTTACGTCTTTACTAATAGTCCATTAAAAGAAAAAAGCAAATAAAGAGGGCAATCCTGCAGGCTGAGTAAATTGTCCATTATAATGACAATTATACCATTTGTGCTACTGCTATAAAGCCTCACACTTCCTATTTACACATGCCACAAAATCATATTTGTAGTTTTCTGTAAATAAAGCCATTATACAATAATGTTATCATATCGCCATGTGTGACACACACATGAAGTGATGGAAAAGAAACCTGATAGACCCAGATGTGAGGGTTTTATCAAAAAGGAGATTATTTATTATGGATAAAAACAGAGTAGACAGGATAAGTCTGATATTTAAGTGTTTTGATCAGTTACAGGTCATGGTTATTTATAGATATATATATATAAGATTTATATATATATATATACAGTGGTGTGAAAAAGTGCTTGCCCCCTTCCTCATTTCCTGTTCCTTTGCATGTTTGTCACACTTAAGTGTTTCGGAACATCAAACCAATTTAAACAATAGTCAAGGACAACAC